>JAQFYB010003074.1:0-21038 GCA_034694085.1 Pogonognathellus longicornis | reverse complement strand
AAGATGTTCATTCTTAAAGATACATTGAGGACACTAATATTTTTAGGCGTTTAAAACTTCTACGATCACTCTCTGTACTTTACTTTTGTTTATAAACAAAGTTTAGCAAGTTACGCGTTACCTGAGCGTCATTTCATTTCCAGTGTTTATGTGTTTGCAGCAGTGGGACAGAGGTTGTGTGTTTGTGTGTATTATCTTTTGAATTAATTTTGTTTACTCACAATAATGGTTATATTATTGCCCTGGAAATGTTGCAGATGTAGGGACTGGAGTGTATTTTTAGCTTCTGGAGTTAAAACGAGTCTCTAGTTTTAATATGAACCAGAGTGATACATATACATCTGATGCAATAATATTTTATTTCATGCTGTGTGAAACAGGTACATTGACCTCTGTAACGAATTGGGCATGGAGCGTGTCAAGAAATATCGACAAATTCACCCTTGACAAAGACGAACAGATATTTAGCGAGGAGGGACGAAGGGTGGAGGTGGAAGGCTTCACTGACGGATTAATTCAAGGCTTCACAGGTTTTGGCATTCGACTACTGGGTAAGTGATTTCACCAATTGCTATTATAATATTTGTTTGGTTGTTTTGTAAAATTGAAAATGAATTATACCCAATTAAACAGTAACTGTATTGGTGATAAAAGGAGGACAACAGATTAAATTAATATTGTTGTGTTTGTTGTTGTGAACTAAATAACGCAACCAACACTAATCATGAGATTTTTTATTGGGACACAGGTGCTGTTGGTGGCATTGCTCATCATCCGATCCAAAATGTGATTGAGAGAGGAGCATCTCCTTCTAGTGTGATATCTGGTGTGGGTAAAGGCATCCTTGGAGTTGTGACGAAGCCTATCGGAGGAGCGGTCGAGTTGGTTGCGATGACCGGTCAAGGTCTTCTTCGAGGGGCTGGATGGACTCCTAAACTTAAGGTTCATTTTTCACTTAAAAACTCGTGATTTAATATTTTTCGGATAGTTCTCTGTACATACATGAAAAGTGTACTTTAAATTGTTTACATGGGTATTAAATGTTTCGCGTTTCATTTTCATTCATGTCAGGTGATCCAATCTTAGAATGGTTAGGTAATCAGTGGACGAAACAGGAACTCATTGTCCTGGAATGAAGTATTGTAAACGACGATTTGCTTTTCATGAACGATCTAAAACAAAAAGTAGATTTTCTTTCTGTGGAAAGTTGGGAAGTAATGAGTCATTCAACTTGCGTAGTTTTGTGCTGATTTGAATTTCAAAGATAAAGAGTTTGGAATGATAGTGATGGTAAAATAGCAATTTCCGTCGATAATAAAATGTCGGATACGTTAATTGTTGGAGGGTGACTGGGAGGGAATGATATGAAAGTTTGGGATGGTTGTATAGTGGTGCTGGTGGCCTTCTCAAAAAAGAATGTAATAATATTAGGTATGTATGTGCATTATCTTTACTTTTACTTTTAACATTCTCAATTTGGAGAGCAGGTTTATTAAATTTGTTTTGAAATTCATGAGACAGCTGGAAACTTAAAGTTTTGTTTGCATTGTATTGCGTATGAAGGAGTAGTAGTATCTAGTATGAGGATGGAGTAGTAGTATGTAGAAATGGATGGAGGAAGCGAGGGAGAAAGAAGCGACGGAGAAGATGAGGCTGCTTGATTAAATTTTAGCAGGAGAGCAGAGAAAGCGGTACTTCGATTTATGTAAAGGCGCCATTTATGTAAAGGATGTAAAGGTCTGACGCAAATGTCAGAATGGCCTCATGTGTAGCGTTTGCAAATTTTGTGAGGTTGGTGCGCCTTTTTTGTGAGGTTTTTTGGTGGGGTTGGAGGCGTCTTTTCCCAAATGTTCATGAATGTAAACTGCATTAGTAAATATTCAATTTTGACAAATTAATCATGTCAAATCATTGACTATAATGACCATAGGGAGGATATGTATAGATATGTATGTATTCGTGTAAATACATCTGTGTACAGTGTAGGTAAAATTACAATTTTATTTATATTACATATTGTCATTGTACTAGATCAAGGTCATTGTACACTTTTAATGTACAATGACAATATAACAGAGCAAAAGTAAGGCAACCAAACGCAATAAAATGTTTAGTTTAGTTAGCAATGTATTAGTATTTACATATTTACATTATTAATATTGTCAAATTGCAATTGTCATTTGTCATTACAAATTCAATTGGATTTTGGAATGTTTGGAGTCTTTTTTTGATTGAAGAATGGATGGGATGGAGAAATGCTTTTTAATTTTTGGCTTTGGGAATTCAGGGCGCCCAATTCTCGGGTGCCGGGCGCCAGCCAAGGGCGCCGGACGCCCGAAAATAGGGCGCCCTTGGCTGGCGGCCGGCGGGGTTTGGCGCGCCCCGGGGTTTAAGCCCCAAACCCCACATAAATCGAAGCACCGAGAGAAAGACAGAGAGAAGAGAATTGAGAAGTGGATTGAGGAAGTTGGGCCACGCCGTACAGCGTACACATACACATAAGTGGAGTCCATCAAACATTCTTTGGTAGCTTTTAGCTTAGCTGTAGCTAGTAATTGGGCAGAAGGAGGGGAGGAGGAAGAAGAAAAGGAGAAGTCGTGAGCTCCGCTATGCGATTACTTCTCTGTTTCTCTCCAGTCTCCACTATATCTAACTTACATAACCATAATGAACACATCACATGATCCCCAACCAGTTTAAAAGTTTGTCAACGACTTCAAAACTAACAAATCCTTCCTATCTTTCCTTTTGCCAACTTTGGTCAAAGAGATTCTCAAAGCAAACATCTCCTTTTCTTTGATTCTTCCATTCTATACGTCTTTTCACACTCCAATATGCAATAGAGTAGTGATCCTTTTAATGTTTTAATTTAACAATCAATAAATCCTCAATGGAACTTCATCTTTTGTCTAACGTCTCTTCTTTGTCTTAAGTTTAAAGCACCAATAATAATATTATGTGCTCGTCAATGGCGAAAAATATCCAAACATCAATTTCAATTTAATATGTAGTACATATGTGCAAGTCATATTGCATTACAATTTTTATAGAGCTTTTAACGGGGTAGGAACATGGTAGACAAAATATAGCGACGAGCAAATTGTCACTCACAAATGTGATAGTTGCGCAATATTTGATTTACATTTCCTAAATTCATGATTACAATACATTGTACTTGACTACTGTTTATGAACAGCCCACAGTTTGTCTCAAGTCTCAATTTTACTTTATGCGTTCATGGCTCCCATGTATTCAGTATTCAGGTGAAAAAATGAAATTTCTAAAATCCTGTTTTTAAAGTGTACCCACCCCCACCTTAATTGCTCAGATAACAAGTTATATTTAATTTAAAAACATGTATGATTATGTGAATTAAGTTTCAACTTGTGAAAGATGCTGATATGTGTTATGCCACAGTTGATTATTTGTGTTTAGAAAATCTACAGATAACTTTTAAATAAAACTATGAGACATTCTTAAAACATTTTTTTTGTCATTTCACAGATGAAACACGAGCCATACGTTGAGCATTTGGATAGCTGTTCCAGTTCTCTGTTGAAACTGCGATGGAGATTATTTCAAGAGATGGAAGGTGATGATGACAGACTTATACTTGTTGTAGACGCAACGAGACTGACAGGTGCTGGTAAAAGTGCTCAGATGACGTTTGTCTCTTTGGTTCTCACAACTCAAGTGAGTGCAGTATTATTATAACGTTGAAGCAATAGTTTTGATGTGTGACAGCTGACAACCATAATTTGGTTTCAGTAGATACAAAACTATGCAATTTATATAGGCACATATATCCAATGCTTTGATTTGTTTGATTTCATTTCACATTTCTTTCGATTTTTATCAGAATCTCTATTTGATCAACTTAAATAACGACGGCAATGAACTCGTCTCATGGCCGATAGCAAAACTGGATGTGGTTAGCAACGACAACGTGGTTACAGTAAAACCTGCTCATTCCAAAAAAATGGTAAGTGTTTCCAACAATTTATTTCCGATTGATATTCTACAATATTCAGGTGAGAAGACCAACATAGTTAACAATATGAGTTGTAAGAGTAACGCAAAAGACACTAACAGTGTTTCGACTTTGCCATTTGAGTTATCTCTTGCTACAAATAGTGCTGGTAAATAGGTAATACGAGTATATTATACGTGCACTAACATTAGTGTTTTGTGGTTCATTTTTGGTAATGCAGACATAAAGTGTGCAAGTAAACATTTATAAACATTCTGTAAGAATACTAGATAGATTTTTTATTATTTCGGATTATGTGCATGAAGTATTACATTTTTTGAGAATAAGTAGTACACTATATAATGGAACATTCATAGGCAAAGTAAATTGGAATAGAAATAAATTTGAAACTCTGTTTGGCAGAAGTGGAGAGTTAGTGTCTTATTTAAAAAAGAGGGGTGATGTAAGATAATGTCGTAGATACCTATATTATAGTATTTTCGGAGAATACCACACTAAGTAAGTGTGTGGTCAAAAGTTACAAAAGGTGCTTCTAACCCTTAAATATAAACAAATGAAGGTAAAGACACCTTTTAGTATTTTATTTCATAATGACGGGTGTCTAAGGCTAAAAATTTGGGAAAAACTTTTGGAAAATGTTGGACGTGTTGTTTGTCCAAAGCATTAAGCGTGGAATTGAAAATTACAGTAAGGTTCCCTGCTTTTAGTACACCTGGGTAGGGAAATACTAAAAAATAAAATGGTGATTTGAATGCTAAACTGTGCAGACTTGTTTGTTTAAACGGAATTTCTTTGCCTTTAGGATGAGGTCTCTCTTGCAGAAGAAAGAATCATGGAATTTGTTCGGGGTTACTCAAAAGCTAGCTCTCTACCTGTGTCGCCTTTTCCCAAGTGTGAAGCTTCGTTACTTCCAGAATCTTGTGATGGTGTTCCAGCTGTGTCTTCTGTGCTCAGTCCGTCACAACATTATATCATACAAAGCGAAACCGCTGCAGCAACTTCCTCCAGCTCTCCCGACTATCACTACGACTACAACAACGATTTGCCGCTTTTCAAAGAGGGGGAAGGTGACCCTAGATTGTATGGGGATTACTTGATGAGTCCCATTGCAAAATCAGAGTTTGTTAGCACATTCGCATGGACCAAAATGAACGAAAACGAATTATTTTTTCACTTCTGCTAGGCAAAAGCTGTGGTATTACATTTGTAAATTTACATTCCTAATATAAAGTATTTTTTTGAATAATGTAAATTAATTTACATTTGTATAATATATTATAAGCGTAATGTGTGTGTGACCATTGTATAATAAATTACTGATTTCTGATAAAATAATTGCCAATATTATATGTCTATAATGAAATCAGACTAAAATTTAGTGGGAATTCTTATATTCTTATAATATATTGTATTAGGGTAATATTTGTGCATATGTAGTTTACACATATTTTGGGAAATATTTCAAGGAGCGACTTTACTCGTAAATCCACTATCCGTTCTTGTTCTACTTCAAAGTGTATTATACTCTATCTGTGTAAAAAGTAATGACAATGAAGAAAATTTGTGCCTGTTGTAGACTTACAATATATAGCTATACATTATGTCGTGTAATGCAATATTGCTACACTACATTATTTAATGTAGTGTAGGTGTACTATGGCAATACTAGCAATAGTGATTAACTAAAGCAATAACTTGTCTATATCGTCCATTTTTAAGCATGAAAACTTGTGAGCCTTTCCAGATGCGTTTGGTTTCACTTTTCCTTTTAATTTTCAATTTCGGTAGCGATATGGATGAATGAATGACCTAGGTATATAAATGCAAATCACAGGATTATTTGTTGTTTATTTTAATCAGGGTATTTATTGAAACTATTTTTGTAATAAAAAGCGTCTACAAGTGAAAACAGGTCAATTGGATGAAAATTATTACATCTAAACCTAACATTTCTCATTCCAATCATGTTCGAACTTCGAAGTCATTTATCACAACTTTTCTTGGCATTTAAAGTATTGCAATGTAGTGCATAAATACTGTATAAAATGCAACTTGCATGTGAGACAGCAATTTAAATACATTCACATAGGTAGTACATTTAAATACATTTTTGCATGATAATGCTACGGTCTACTATAAAATCAATTATCGAAATTGACTTTCCTTTGACTAGAGCTGAGTAAGGGTCTCTTATAGGGCGCTAAGAAACTTGGAGCCATATAGAACAGGGCAGTGTCCGAACTGCTTTAGAGCAGAAGCCTACAACACCCAAGTTGGGTGTTGCATGTGCAGGCTATTAATACATAAATGTAAATGTACGACGTGGACGTAGATTGTTTGTTGGGTGTTGTACCCTGCTGCTCTAAAGCCCTGTTCTATATGGCTCCAAGTTTCTTAGCGCCCTATAAGAGCCCTTTACTCATTGTCAGCTCTACCTCTGACATACGGTAAAGTTCATGGAGGAATTGTGAAATACTGAATGCTAGGAAAGAGAAGCGGATGTGGATTACCTGAAACCTGATATATTAAATTGAATAAATGGTACCACCTAACCTGTAGTAGGCAGTAGGTTGCCACTAAGGCCTACTGCAAACTATACATGGTGATTTCACATGAGCTTACTTCTCTGCCAGTCAAGGATATTTTGGATGGCGCGAGAGTATAAATAGAACATTTGCAGAGTAGGTAAATGAAAGCACCATGTATTGTTTGCCGTAGGCCTTAATGTTAGTAGTGGAAACATACTGTAGAATGCAGCAAAATAAACACTTTCTTGAATCTCGTATTATGTGAGTGAAATAAATGTTTGTTTCATGGATTAAATCATTCTAATTTCAAATTTTTTCTTAAGGGAAAAACATGTTTTTGGGCAAACGATACAACGTGGGGTATTTGGGGATGGTTCCCACTGGCTTAAGGGGTAGCGCACACCTTTTCTAGAGGTGAAAACGAGGTTACAGGTCAATGTACACTAAAATGGTTTTAGTATAACAAACTAGACGTTTTTATCTAGCGTATCTGAAAGCCAAAATTTTAAATTTTAAAATATTACTGTTCGAAATTTCAATTTTAGTCGAGTGAGGTATAAGATGGTGGATGCAGTTTTTCAATTTTTATTCATAATGGAAAGGAAAAATTTCCAAAAACTCGCCTCAGATACGCTGCAGAATTTTATTCTCTATTTTATGATGGGGTATAGAATTTTCGAAAAAGTTTCGAAACTATCGATCTCATATCGAATTTGATTTCCCTATCTATATAGAGAGAATAAGTGATGCAGAATTCCAAGGATAGGAAATAACAGCGGGAAGATGTTCATACCTTCCGTGTATTCTATCGTACAAGTTATTTCTTCATTATTGAAGTGATTAGAACTTTCCAACACTTGTAAACAGACCTTCCTCTCCGCTCTTCCTTCAAATTAGTCGCAGTTTTTACGCTCAATGTGTGCGCTCCCCCTTAAACAATGCTCATGGAAATGGTATATGGGGAGGTGTAGGGTGAGTGCAGTGGGACACTGTGGAATAGCTGGGACCCCTTAAAACACAACAAACGAATATAAAAGCCAAGTGTAGGCACCGCACTGCATTAAGGTGACATTGGAGTATAGCCGTTAATTTTGCCAGAAAAGCAATAACAAATCAAATATCTCTTATCCGGAAACTTGTTAAGAAAAGAATATCCCTGGATCTGTGAAGTCATTGTTGCTCTACAATAATGTACTTTCACATTTTGAAAAAATGGTAAAAAACAGAAGAAGATGGATTTTGAAATTTTCAAAATCCATCTTCTTCTGTATTTTACGCTTTTTTAATAGCAGCGGGTGAGATAGTAGTTTAGTGAAGACTATCCGCGCACGCTCTACATTGTAAGTACACTTTGTTGTGTGAAGAAGGCTGAAGATAGTTTAGTTGCAGAGTAAAAAACCTTTGCTTGGTGTACGTCCATATACAATTGTGCATCAAATTTTAGCAAATATATAAATATAATCCCTGTTTTTAGTAAATATCTCATCAATGGTCATGCTTGATTATATGTAGGAAGCATTATTGAAGTAGTCTCAACAAATTTCACTTAATTATTTTTGGTACCTACATATCCGCGTTGTGCATGTTATGCATTCACAACACAAATCTCACGGCAAAGCGAGACTAGGCTTTACAACGTACACGGCGGAGATTTCACTTTATTAATCAGCGCTCTGTCGCTGCCAGTCCACCCATTCGGGATAATTTTGGGTTGTTTCTGAATTTCAATAAATCTATCTATCGTTTGGTGTATTACGCAGCCCTAGAGCGAATGCGCCAAGAAAAAAGGTCCAATGTAAGTAAGACATATACCTTACAATTTTTGTAGTTCAATTTATAATTAGCCTCCTTTATTGTCCGTCCCAGAGTAAGATACCTACTATGACCATATTTATTGCTACAGATATAACATATTTCCTTTACAAATATCATACAAAAAGATGAACAAAGTTGAGGTTTTCATATTCCACCCTACATCTGAAACACTTACAAATGTTTTTAATATGGATTTATAATATTAACATGTGTGGTTAATGTAGGATTGAAAATTAAAATATTCTAATCTAAAGTTTAAATAATCTAAATTCAGGTTGACATGAGCAGCGATTATTTCTCAATGCATGCTGGGGAAAAATGTGGATATTCGCAATAAATAGGTTGGCTAACAATAAGAATAACTCTAATCCTTCTCAGGGACAGAAAATGCCAAAATCACCAGAATGCGAATGGTTACACTTAGATATAGGTATGTGGAGATCGTTCAAATTGCGGGTCTGGTGGGTAGTGTAGGGTTTTTAAATGCAAAAAAGTATGGAAATGTTAGCCTGGTATAAACACAACATAAATATTTACTTTGACTCTTCTTTTTTCTAAATACAATACATAATTCACATGACAATATTGATTACCATAACAATATCTTATTATTACAATTATTTAGTGTGTGTACTATGTAGGGTTCATGGTGAGAATAAAGGACGAGTTGTTGCAGTCAAAACGATGTTGATTGTTGATTTTTTAATTCTCCTTCAATTTGCTGTTCTTATGGTGTGTCTTTGTGACTTTCGTGCATATCGATGAAGATTGATGCACGTCGAAAGGTTTAGTGTACTTGGCAACTCGGTTATTTATGTAAATAAAGCCCGACGCATTATAATACTATGGAGGTTACAAGTTATCACTTTTGGACTCTGACAGTCTACGTATCCTTAGTCAGTTGCATATTGTGTCTAGTGCAAATACTTTTCACTGAATTACTAACTACAACAATCAAGAAAATACTTAATGGGGATGAAGTAATTACATTTGGCCAAATCGAGCTACTTTTTGTTCACTGTCATTTTTCACCCATAAATATTTACTCGTGATTTTCTACAATAATTGCCTGATTCAATACTTTCGACATTATTTCATGTAAATGAAAATTCATGTATTACTATATTTGCACAAAATAAAAATAATGGAAACTTGCCAAGAATTTGGTTTTAAAGATTTTAGAAGAGTACATTTAATGTACTCTTCTCAGTCCTATTCCTGCTTATAATAGTTACAAGTTTTATACACTTACATTCATTTTACACTGCACCATGGATTAAGATACTCTGCGATTCCATTGATAATCTAAGTTACAGCAAATTTATTTATTTACAACACATCATGAACAAATATGTTAGCCTAACACACATAGACAGTCTCGATAATGATTGATGACCATCTCAAATATTTTCTACTTCTACAACTCTTATTTTCGAGGTATTCGTATTTCAACTACTAAACATTTATTGTACGTTTTCATTTCACATTTATATAAGTAAAGTACTACTGCAACCTTTAAACCAACATTTTTTAATACTTAAATTAATTAATAATTAAATTATTCTCACTGTGTTCACAGGGTGAGGCGGCCAAAGCTAACTAACATTAGTGCATGTCAATTTCACGTTCGATTACATACGCAACCACAATTAAACTTTCCTGCATTAAATGTTGCAAGAAAGTTATAGAGTCTAATTATAGAGCATTTGTGATTTGTGAAAGTAAGTGAAAGTATCATGCACTGCTCTTGGTTAGCTCGACAGCCTCACCCTGTAGGATTTAGTCTAAGAATGAGAAATCACACAAGCTCCACACACAATTAATTACACTACTTATAATTTTTCCCATCTGAAAATGAATGTTAAAATTCGAAACTCTAAGCGCTAACAATAGATACTAAAATTAGTTACAAGTCTTATCTACGTATTTTAAACTACATATTATTATTAAACTTATTATACACATACAAATAGTAATTATTTTCTTTCTATAACATATATTTTAACATTATTAGGCTTTCTTAACTTTAGGCTTTGACCTTGTGAAATATTATTTTATTTTCAGTTATGCGTCCAATGAATCAAATTCAGATTTCATTTCACGTAATAATTTCACATGTACAACAATACCACCAGTATAGTAGTATCGCATTATAGTAATGGAGTTGCTACAATCACAAGGATTCTGGATTTAAGTCATAAGTACAGTTTTTACCAACGTCAATATATTTCAATATCTCCTTGTTTCTACTTTGCATAAATATTTAGTTCTATTACCTACTACTTTAATCATTCTAAATCATTATAGTATTTCTGTGGCTTTAAATCTCATTTTGATACTATCAGTATTGACAATAGTATAATAAAACTCAATGTAGATTATTAGCTATGCTATGCTGTGTCATGCAATGCTTTGCAAACAAAGCTCTTAAACGGAGTCCGTTATTGTACAATTGAAATGAGAAGGTATTAAACTGACGACACAGTGTTACGTTAATACACACATTGACAAAAATTACAATTGTCTATTTAGTACATGATAGTATTAATGCATTACTCTGAACTACTTAAGGTCTCTAGTCAAGTACTATTTACATATTTGGTCATTATCAGCAACAAATTGGAATCACTCACATCAAATTTTCAAGGCTGCGTGTATTGCCAACCCTAGAAAAGTCATTTTTGTAGAATACATTTAGAAAATCTTTCCGCGGAGTTTTTTTTTTGGAATGAGGGAAGAGTAAAGATTGTCATAGAAAGAATAGTGGGGAACTTTGGGTTAGCGTATATTCAATATTCCGACATCGGTTAGTGTATTTAGAGCAACTCTTGTTTATACTAACTGTATTTATTGTTTTATTAATATTCTGACATATAGAAATCTTCTAAAAGTACATTTCTGCTATGTGGGTACAAGTGCAATGTATACACATTCTAATGATATAATGATGCTACTACTATATTAAATTAAATCCCGTAAGCATTTACACATGTCAAGTTTTACCAGGGACATCGCAGAAGGAAAGATATGGTTAGGTACATCATTGATTTATTTGCATAATATGTATTATTATTTATTACATGCTTACGACTGCATAATACATAGAAATGACATGTTTTCACAGAATATTTATTACCTACGTTCATATATTATTATGTCACATTATTACTACGAAATAAAGTATTACCATGTACATAGATAGAGATTCAGTATATATATACATCCACACACACCAAACTAACCCAGTGTTTAACACGTCAAAGAGAAAGCGAAGTTATCACTAAAAACGAAAACCCAGACTGACAGATTTTGTCCTTGTCTCACCTACAAACTCTTAACAAATAATTACCATTGCTTTTGGCACTTGTATTCCGTACTCGTACTTTTTGAAGTTCTTTATGGGAATAGTAAGTCGACTTCACTCTTAATTGATGAGCCCAGACATAAAAGTGCCAGTGTCATTGAAATGGAATTTTTATTAGTTTACATCCCAATTTGCATGCTTGCAAAAATTGCTTTGCATTACAGATTTTCCATGATGACTTCACATTTTTGATGTAGGTGTAATCACGTGATTGTAAGATAATAGGACGTGGCACCACCAATTTTTCTGGATTGTTGTAGATTCCAGAAAAAGGTAGGTGAGTAGCATATTTGGGTCGCTATATAGAATCGGGCAAATTGCAACTGGAACAGAAGTATCGCAAGAAATCCTACAAATCGTAGGAGAAAACCGACGATTTGAATCCCTAGGCTTTGTCTGAATTTTTTGTACGGTGTGTAAATTATGTGTAAATATATGTATGATTTGGCCGCTAGAATTAATCGAAGTTTACGCACTCATTTCATTTTAAGGGTGCTGTATAGTTCTTAAGGGTCGGGGAATAAATTTTAAGGGTGGATAGAGTTTTTAAGACGGGGTTGTAATTTTTAGGGGTGGGGTATAGTTGTTAATTGTTAAATATGGGTTGTAGTTTTTAAAAATGACCTATAATTTTTAGGGGTAAGGTATAATTTGTATAGAGGTATACTTTTTTGGAAGTGGGTATAATTGTTAAGGGGGTATCACTTTTAAAGATGGTGGGCTAACTAATAGTAATTATAGTTTTAATTAGCCGAAAACAGAATACCGAGAACATATTTTAAAAGCTTTAGCTGCCCCATCCCTCATTTTAAGAGAACCAATTCATTAAGGATGGGTTCTGGATTATTCAAAATGGCGGCCAAAAAAGTGCTACTAAATCAAATAGCTTTCAGTTAGAAACTTTTTTTTGAAAAAGTAATCATAGATTCTTGTGTACTTGATTTTTCTCTACAATAATGTACTTTCAATTTTTTTAATAAATGTAAAATATAGAAGCCTTAGGCATTTAAAATTTTGAAAAGTCTAAGGCTTTTATATTTTTCATTTTTTTTAAATTTGAAAGTACATTATTGTAGAGAAAAACACTGCACAAGAATCTATGGTTACTTTTTCAAAAAAAGTTTCTAACTGAAAGCTATTTGATTTATTAGTGTTTTTTGGCCGACATTTTGTAAAATCCACAAGCCTTTCCAAATCATCCACAAAATCACCAAACCAATCCTTAATATGTAATAGGATCCATTTTTACGATGCATACTCGAAATACCAAGCCAATGCTATATTTTTTCCTTAAAATCTATGCCTCACCCTCAAAAGGTATATTCCACGCTGAAAAACTGTACCCTACATAGAAAACATACTGTACACTTCAAATAAATTTGGTGTGTGCTTTTATTTATTCGAGCGAGCAAACCGTATGACTTATGGATTTGGAACAAATAATAATTTGTTTCTTGAATCAGTCTCTACCAAAAATTCAGACAAATGTTTACGTTTTATCTTATTGACAATTTTCCACTATTAGTTTTTCCCAAGACTTTTCCTTGGTGGTAAAATCGTAGGTTTTCTCATTTTTGTAATTGAAATACATTTAAATATGTCGTAACTTATTTCTAATTTTCATGCATGGATTATCACTTCCTAAAATCATTATGACATTGTACTAATAAAGTACCCTTATAGAATGACATTTTACACTCTGTAAATTCTACCTACTTAACAAAAAACAATATATTAAGAATTTTCATGGTAACATGAAAACATTATTTTATAGAAATAGTGTATTTTAAACTGCGAAAACAGAATTGGAGAAGTTAAATAATTTTTGCGAGTGGCGTGATGGTATCGTGGGCATATGTTTGAGGAATATAAATGTGTTTGAGATTCTAAGTCTCATGTCTCATGAAAGCCTTGGACGCAAGACTGCCGAGAACAATTGAAGAAGCAACGTTGGACTGACCCGAATCCGTGGAAGATCGCACGCCACGAAAAACTGTGTTTTGCAAAGTACGTTTCCATTTGTCTTGAGTGGTTTTCATCTTGAGTAACCAGAGCCCCTGTATTAATGCACGACTCAATGTTAATAAATTGACTCGACTTGACTTCCATGTAAAATCAACAGGCCACTTTCAATCTCAATTCACAATAAAATGCAAACATTTATTCAGGAGCAAAAAGGCAAAGAAAGCTTTCCTCTCCAATCTTTTCTGCTGTACGAAAGACTGCAGTTCTCAAGTTCTAAACACATGACTACATTTATTGCTTCAACTTTTGTAAATTTACTTGGAATAGAATGGAGTGGGAGAAAAGGTTAACGCAAAACACAAACTTTCTATACTGCAGATAATGAATACTGAATACACTGACATAACTTTGTAAGAATCACTTTGCAATGTAAATACGTAAGACATCAACAAAATTGACAAAAGCACGAAAGCAAATCGATTAAAACTCGTGCAACGCTTGAGCTGCTACTCAAATCTTTACTTGAACGAACATAAAACACTTCATTTGGAGAAAAGTATGAATTATATTAGGCATTTAATAAAAGATGTGCAGGGACTACGAGTTGACTATTTATATGACTTTAGATGCTTCATGTATATTCATTATGTTCTTTCAATTTTTTAACAAATATTAAGCGTATACTTTTCTATATACAATTCCAACAAGATCTTTCATATTTGCATTAGGATAGGAAATACACAATATTAGGGGTATTGAAAATGTTTTCAATTCTTACTTCTCGCAGTTCTGTATATTATATATTCACTTATTCTTCATTAATAAATTGAATTCCCCGTATTACTTAAATTCCTTACACCCACACCCCGATATTGTGCGAATTTTAAACAGTATATTTACTACAAACAAGCAGACGAGAGAGAAAAGTAGCTTTGGAGCAAGCTTACAGTCCATGCCCCGTCCATCTTGGATTATACTGCATGTTGCACAATATGTCGCCCACTTTACAAATACCCATTTTTATCAAAATAGGGGGAAAATTCTGTAAATTTTCTTTCGTAAGATTACAGTAGGCACTAATTGTATTAGTATAGGAATAACTTGAAAGTAATTACCTCACAAATTACGGAATAATCTCACTTCCATATTTTTAACTAGTAATTTATTGTATTAGATAGATAGATTTTATTAATCGATTTGACCATGTGGCCTTCACGGCTGGTGTATTTTCTAATTTACCAATAATAGGGTCATTTTTTGTACAACTTTGAGTACAAACTGCGTAATTATATTAAATGTGAGGCTAAGGCAACTTACTGCCCTTTGCCCTAACAACCTATACTGATAGCTCATTATATAGATACACTTCCTATTATGATCGGCCTAACAATAAGTACAGCCCTTGCCTTGGTCTTACAGTCACAATAAACGAACTTAGAATTGGCTGGCACTCGTGGAGCCACAATGGAAAAGCATAGATGAATAATGGTAAACAAGAATTTAGAGAAAGTCAAGTTGTCTACTGCACGTGTCTTTGCGTCCTACATTGTCAATTACATAAACATCGCAGTCAAAACCGGAGACAGGACGACATGGAAGATGATTGAAGCTGTTCGAGCACAGAGAAAGCAATCCTACGAGAAAGCTAACAAAAAATAGAATTTTTGCAATGTGTCTAGCTTTGCAGTTTGACACTACTTGCTACTAGCTATGTCTCTTTGTACCTACTCAAACACACACTGAATAGTGAATACAAGCTCACTGCTCACACACTCACTGCGTAACGTACACACACAACCAAAGCACAGTTTTACTTTTGCAAGACAGAGCCATAGCGTCACATAAGTTCAAATAAGTAAAACGGTGATGCTCAGTTTAATGTTGCTCCACTTCTGTTTCCTTGTATCACTCGTACAAAAATTTCTGTATACTCACAATGTAAACAAAAATAAGTAAAAATAATGTTAAACAATGTTGACCAAAAAAGGTTTCGAGTTTCAAAAACTATTTCCAACAAATGTCATAAAACCACTATCTCAGCTTTAAAACAAAGGTTTAAAAATACCTTTGGCAGTTACTAAAATGTAATATTTGTGAAAGCGATTATTAAGCAAAAATAATGCATCAAAGATATTGATACATTGTGATGCAAATGCCAACAAAGCGAAGAATGTGTAAATATAATATAATATCACCGGTTATGTCTATATTATAGCCTAGCACTAGCCCATGCATGCTAGGGATACTAGGGAAGCAGCAAAAATAAATATGCTTCCATACAAGGAATATGATTATAATGACGTCAAAACCTGCCTTACTGAATTTAGTTTAATAGAACTATTCGGTAATTATAAGAAAAATATGTAATTGTGTAATAATATGACAAAAATATTGAGGTAAAAATATCATGACATCTATTGCATCATGTAATCTTCTAAGACACAATATTTTAGTATAAAGATGAATGAAACGCCTGGATTGAGGAACCCTGGAAAAGAAATTTTGATACCGGGCAGTTCAGTGATGTAATACTAATAGAAGTTGTATGATACATCAATATTTACACATGAGTGCACACAGAAAACGAAATTTAGATAGGGGAAAACGTAAGAAGCCACATAACATAAACGATGACATTTTCTATACAACCTACATTGTATATTATATAGCACTTGTCAACTCAGTCAGTGCAGTGGAGCGTCGTAAAATTTTTTTAGCCTCTCTCCAAGTGACTGAACATGAACACTTTGTGTATCACAGTCACACCCATTACTCATTTCCTTGTCCACCAACCAACTTTCTCAAATTTTTTCGCGTCCCGAATCCTCTGTCGCACATTATCAATAAGTGACATCCTACACAATATACATACACCGATACATCCTTCACTGCCACTCCAACACCAGTAACGTCACTATATATGCAATAGAGGTGGGAATGAACAGATATTTTCAGGCCTGCTAGAAAATTTCCGCTTCCAACTTGGCTCGAACTTGCCTCGAAATATTTCGGCTCGAACTCGATTTAGTAGTAAAAAGTTAGACTCGGCTCGAACTTGAGTCGAAAATTTTCTGCTCGAAATCAGCTCGAACTCGACATAATAGGAAAAAATCTTTTAAACTGAACTAAAATATTTAATTCTAGTTATTAATCTAAATACCTAGTTTAAGTTATTTTTACCCAAAATTATTTAATTTGGGTATCAAAGGTCTGACTTAATAAGGGAGGACTCGAACATGATTGAGCAGCCTCGGCTCGTTACCACCTTTAATATACACCTAATGCCTATTAATCTCACATTTTTGTATAAAACCATATTTAACACTCAAAAAAATCTGTCAATTGTAAGTATGCTATAGTATAATTCCTAATATTACAGAATTCTGAATCCTTTTTTCAGTTAGTGTGGGTTTAAAATATATAGCTCTTCGCCTCCCGATATTTCTAAACGAAAACAAATTATTTTTATCTTCTCATTTTGAAGTCCACAAATTGTAAAGTTTGATGTTGAATGGTTAAAAAATAAATTGCAACCAACACTATTGATGCAATATTTTTTAATTTAATTTTGTAAAAGTAAGCCATTCAAACAGTCAAGCCTACTTCGCAAGGGGGATCCTATCCAGAAAAATGTGTCGGGTTAACCGCGCTCCTTGCAGACCAAAACTACAAGTAACACTTTACGTGTGATGACCAGCTTAACCTTAATTTTCAACAAATAATAATAGAAAAAAAAGTATATTGTTTAAATGACGATTTTGATGCTTTGAAGTAAGGGATTTCAATAAAATTATTTAAATTTAGTTTTGCGCATTCCTTCGCGCGGTAATACAAGCGCGCTATATCTACTTATTTCTTAACTTTGATAGATTTGGATGGAAGTTGGTATTTTGTTTAAATTATAACACTCACACAACATTAATAGATTGTATGGTGGTTCAGCCAACACACTCACACCCCACTTAAACTACATTTTTAGTGGGATGGTCAGAGTGGTCACACACACTTGCACACTCACACTCATATAAATTTGTGTGCGCCGGGCTATGGCCACAGCTACTAACTCAATACGATCCCACCTGTTTCAATGGCCTACTGTCACTTAAATAAAACCAAATTCAAAATCCAATCCGTGTCCACCTTTGCTAATCCAATTCCAGATTCAAAGCAATTGTGGACGGACGGACGATCAAACATGATACTATTATAATATAATAGAGGAAATTTATTATAGAGGAACAGTCGGATTCAAATTTTAGGTAGAGTTCTTCAAAATGGTACGGGTAATGTAGTGTGTAGCGTAAAGCCTCGAATCCATACACTAAATCTGGCTATCAAAGTTGACAGTTAATCAAAATAATATGGGCGATCAGCAATGTAAAACTTGAAATAATAAATAATCATAATATTTATTTATCAGAAAAGAAGCATGCACGAATTACATTGGAATCTTGTTGACCCAGAAAATTCTCCAAACTTTAATACGTGATTGCTGCATGTTTCCAGACCTAGTTTTAGTAGGGTGTCTTTGTGGTAACATGGCGTAAAAACGAATTTGTAATCCATTATAATGCAGGATAAGTTGCTCATGGTACAGCAATGTATATCAATGCTCATCTATAGGTATAGCACTCACATATGCCACTCTTCATGATTCTGGATGAGGTATTATCCATTGCAATTTTCAAACTTATAAATTATGCATACAAATTGCATAATTTATAATACTATATAATACCATTTTAACATGTGCTAAAGTTCATTGCCAAAAGCCAAAGTAAATCAGGAGGTATTTTGCACGCCATTATAATTAGTGATCTGATTAACATTCACGCTATATATTCATACAATTTGCTGTGACTTTCAATCAATTGTTGTGACTTTCAGTCAAAAATTTTGAGCATGCATTGATTTTACTGTCAAACAGCGAAATATGACTAAGGGGAAATCAGGCGTTCTAGGTTGAGATTCCTCATATACAATATTTTACTTAACTAATCATTTTGCCCCTAATTGAAAAATTTAGACTGATAAGATCACTGTGAACATTGTTACAATGAAATAGGCCAGTCATTTTGGCGTTCCCGGCCGTTTGTGTCCCGGTTTTGAGGACGTTCCTTACCTCCCGCCCCCTCCCCATTGTTACGGTACTGCCCATGATACTTTAACGTTCGACCAAACCCGCCCAGGCCCATGGACCAAGCCCATGCAAGGTCTCTATATATGGAGTGCTCTCGTGTATACACTGTTGCTTTATTTCTGACATCTCTATTCCGGTGCCGTGTTTTAGCAACTACTACAACCTAACCTACCTATGAAAAAAGCAATTTTTTGCCTGCTTTATCCAAAAGCTGCAGTAACTGTTTTCGCCCGAACATACCTAAACTAATTACGTGTTAACGGTCGGTTTTATTTAAGTCTTTGCTTTTGCTCACATACTTTCACTATATTTGAAACGGGTAATTTTTATCCCCGTATAACTACTGTATACAAACTGTTTAGAGCTGTTGGGGAACATTTGGTTGCTTAAATTCTTAACCACTTTAATTGGATTAATTTTTAATGACAATTTTTTCAAAATGGTGTAATGTGATTAATTAATTTATATCCTTTCAATTCATAAACCTGATTTTTGATTAATTCCTGGATTAATCTATAACGAATCCACTGTTTGTTTTGTAAAAAAAATACGGGCATATCTAGGAGAAGCAATGATACTATCGAGATTGGCTTTGGGGTTTATGTTAGGAAGAAAGCTTTTTGCAGAAAACTGCAAGTAATTCTTGGTAGACTTATAATATCTGTCTTTCTTTCCAGAAGTATACCTTCAATGCTATATAATATGGTTTTCGTACTCTTGTAGATAAGCAGGACCAAAGCATGCACGGTAGAACAGAATTTAGATTTTGAAACACATTTCCCCTTACTGGATTGATCACATCATTTCATCGCAGCAGTTTTATTCTGTAACACACTAAACTGCATGTATACGATTCATACGATATGTATAGATGCAGTTTGAGTTTGTAGTCAGGCTTTCTGTTGTAACATTATATCATATTATCCTTCTTGCTTACATGACAACTTCAGCAGTAGCCGCCTTGTGGTGTAAGTAACTCGGAGATTTATTTATGGAGGGCAAGTAGGAGTTGCAGTGATACAGAAGAAGGAGCATGGGGAGTGTATTTAGATCTAATGGCAAGGAGTAACTGTAAACTATATGTCATGGAGTATTGCTAGTGCCACATCATTGAGCCACAAAGAACACACTAACTCTTCAACATAAGCAGCAGATCAATCTTCCCCCACCAGCACTACAGCCACCACTTTATTCCTCACACTTTCTTCTATTTCCTATAAATTCCATTTTACATTCCGCATCCCACCCAACACGTAGGTATTGATATAACTCTTATTCTATAAAGCGACACATGTAGACTAACATATTTATAGAAAGTAGCTGCTGTGTTTTATATTGTAACATGTACCAGGACGTGGAGAAAATCCTTCGAAGAATTCTTAACATTTACTGTCCAATACTAATACCTCAACCAAACTGCTTTTGTGAGGCTTGAGTTGCTTACAAACACAGCTAACAATAAGTCTTCTGTTTCGAAGTGGGCACAATGAGCAAAATAATTCAGTGTTATAGCAAGTGAAAATTTTAATTTTAGGTTTGAGGATAATGACGTGCAGTCTCGGGACTGCCACGGGCGGCCTAAATTACCAAAGCCAAAAATTAAAAAGTATCTCTCTATCCCTTCCATTCTTCAAGACTCCAAAATCCAATTCCAATAATAATGACAATTAAGAATTGACATTTGACATTTTCAATACCTATACTAATACTGTAATAAATACTAATACAATACTAACCTTCATTTTACATTATTTAGTTTAGTGTTAGTGTAGCTACTAATATTATATAAATTTCAGTTATCAGAGGGAGGATATATATTTTGCTATGCATATTTAATTTTGATTATAATACGAGTATTATACTCTGTATTCCAACTTCCAGCACCTAGAAAACCCATACACAAAAGTTTATGCAAATATTTTATACTTGTAAGCCTAAGAATCATTGGCATATTAATATCGAAATATCGAAACCTACGCATCGCTTTGCTCCACGTGTTTTTAGAAAATCGTCAAATTTCATACGGCCCTGTATAATATTGAACCCTATTAATCAGCTCATTAAGATATTTTAAACTCGCCTCAGGGCTTTTTGCTTTTTTACAATTTTTGTATAGCATAGGGGCTGAGGTAGGACTTACAAGTCTGCCGAAAGACACTAGGGGTTATGCGTGATCACGGACTCCGTAGACCGTAGCACGTTAGATTAAAATTTTCCCCTTTCGCGCCACAAATC
>JAQFYB010003073.1:0-21045 GCA_034694085.1 Pogonognathellus longicornis | reverse complement strand
TTCAACCCAAGCTTCGTATACAGAACCTTCTACACAAGGAAGCTACACAGAGGCTTCAACCCAAGGAAGCTATACTCAATCAACGACACAAGCAGCTTATACCAATGCTCCAACATCTACCCAGGGAAGTTACACTAGCCCTAAAACTTCGACACAAGCAAGTTACACCCAACCACCGTCAACAACCGCAGCACCTCCAGCAACCACATCTAAACCATACTGCCCTAACTTACCAGTTCGTCCTCCATGGTGCTCAAAACCCAAACCCGTCATTGTCAATAAGATCATGAGATTTCCCCCTTACTTTTCTCCATAGATCCAAATGAAGTTAGAACAAACACAAACTATTCAATTAAATTGTATACGTGGGGGGGGGGGTCAATTTGTAAACAATATTAAAAACCAATAAATACCTGTTTAAGTACAAGTGCAAATTATTTCTATGTGATCATTATTAAAACTAAAAGGAAAAG
The DNA here is from genome assembly GCA_034694085.1 of Pogonognathellus longicornis. Taxonomy (NCBI): domain Eukaryota; kingdom Metazoa; phylum Arthropoda; class Collembola; order Entomobryomorpha; family Tomoceridae; genus Pogonognathellus; species Pogonognathellus longicornis. The sequence continues at coordinate 20,572 of JAQFYB010003073.1, read as the reverse complement.
TTCACGCCCGAGACCTGAATAGACCTTTTTTTTAAATTCATTGATAAAAATACATTTAGCCGATATTTTTTGCGAAATTGTTGATAATAGCATTTATTCATTGATGAGGACACAATAAACTTATAACAATGAAACTGTAACAGTTTGTTTCAGTAAAATGTAATGCTTACACAGTTAAAAAGTAACTATTAATTAGTCTACAGTCTAACAGTTTATAAAACAACCTTTACGTTTGTACTGGATTCCTGTATTACAATTATTATCGTTGCTGTAAACGGAAACCCTAAATAACACCACATATTGTGTGCGCGTGTGGAGCAGTATATTATACAGAGTAATTTTACCATGTCTTTGAGCAAAGAAGACAAAGAGGGATATCAGGGAGTATCGCTTAGTAATAATTATGATTTAAATTCGTATATTTCACGTGTACTATGCTCGCATAGTGCACAATACCATAACAATATCTAGTACTCTACACAACATCATAGTTTTAATAGTTGCCTTTGCATTGCATCTGCATGTAGTATTATTCTTTTGCATTTTGCAAGTACAAGTACATGGATACATACTGTAATTAGTATACAAGACCATATAAAATATAATATGAATATTATTATTTGGATTTAATATATCATGACATCCTACATTCTAATACACATACAAGTAAACCCTAGTCTAATATATGTAGAGATCAGCTTTATTATTATCCTTTACACTTAATGAGTATATAATTCAGTAGGTATGTATAATCTTTCACTGTATATAGCAGTAGAGCGAGAACTATTAGAATACCAACATGCCCTTAAGGGATTGGACTTGGAGGAAGGTAAATTGGAGGGTTTTTTCGAGAGCTTCCCATGTAAAATCATATTTGCTAAGCGCTCTGGAGCAAAATGGCCTAGAATGAATTTTATACACAATGTAGATTAGTTTCTGATGAAACTGATTAGAAAATTTCATCTTTGACCAACAAAGCCATTTTTCTCCAGAGCGCTTAGCAAATATGATTTTACATGAAAAAATGCTCGAATATCTCGAAAAAAACCCCTCCAATTTACCTTCCTCAAAGTCCAGACCCTTGAGGGCATGTTCGTATTCTAATAGTTCTCGCTCAGTAGTAGTAGTAGTAAATACGAGTGTTAATGAACTCTAAAGACTAAATGTAAACTGTGAAAAACTTATGGTCAAAAACTGAGCTTTCGGTTTGTGAAATTAAGTTAACGAGCTAAGAGGATACATGAAGAGCCTTAATCAAGTAAATACCTATAAGAACAATAATAACGAGTGTGAAGAAAAGGACGCTGAACCAGACCCAGCATGAAGTGGTAATCCCTCCAGCCACAGCAGCTTTGTGAAAGAATTGAAAATCCTGTACACAATGGGAAAAAATAGATGCAATAAACACTTTTACGAGCAAGTAAATCACCTAGTTTATGAGATCGTATATCTACGTGAATATATATACACATATCCACTTGTATTCTCCTGACACACATACCATACGTATACAAATACCTATTCTTCGTCTTCTAAACGTAATGTAGTGCGAAATAGCTCGGAAAAAGTATAACACTAACACAGATATATTCAACGTAAGGAAAACCGACACAAAACAGAACACAGTAAGACATTCAGGCTTTACACGTTACATAACTATAACTCCTTTCCTCATTCCTTAACACATCTAAAAGGAGCAGTAAAATCTTGTAGGCTTTCTTAAACCCCTCTGTGCTATAAAATGCAATATACAAACATACTAGAATATAAATAGGTGTATCTTACAAGGCCGTATTTAGATGGGGGTAAAAGAAGCAATTGTCCGCCCCGAAATAGGAAAAAATAGATAACTTTACCAAAAAGTACAAAATTTTTCGTGCTAAGCGCGAATTTTATGCAGTTTAGGTTGATTTCGACATAAAATGCGTCAAATTTTTCATTTTTTTGTGTGCACTATGGTATTTTGCCCATTTTTGTGCACTATGGCATTTTACACATTTTTGTGCACTATGGTATTTTGCCCATTTTTATGCAGTATGGTATTTTACCCCTCCCGAAATGGAATCTTAAATACGGCTTTGTGTCTGTATAGGTAATAGGTAGATAAATAAATGAATATATGTATTATGTACGTAGGTAATAAGTGTAAAAAGGTAATAGTGTAGTTTTTAGTGTGTGTATGTATGTGTGTATAGGTTTAGTGTGTATTAAGGAAGACTTTTAGACTTACCAACATGAAAACGGTGGCTAAGAGAAGACTTTTTGTTTTGAGATCCATTCCAGTGTGAAAGTGGAGTATGTAAGTTTCCTCGGTCGTTAGGTCTGTACCGCTACCGAATACTAGGCACTGTTTCGTTATTCTCCCTACTAAACTCGTTTCGTCCATGAGATAAATTTCAAATGTCGGATTCGGTGGCATACCAATACTATTGGCATTTTCAGGACCCACTATTTTCAATACCTGAACTCCGTTGGCTCCTTGAACAATGTATGTGGGAGTGAAAGAGCAAAACATGTCCTCCTGGATGATTTTCCCCACTAGTTTTCCGTTGTGGTTCACGTTGACTGTCTATACAGGCAATCAACCACCCAAGTTACTAATGAACTATGCAATTCTACTTTCTAACTACTTACAGAGTAATTAACAGATTAAACAAATACAATCCTTTCGTTTAAAACCGAGTTTCAGTTTCTTTGAAAGTAAACGATATTATTAATAATTCTTATTTTATGTTAGTGTAAGAAACTACAGAAAAGACACTCAAGCAACGTCCATCGATCCAACAGTTTAGCTACATTAATTATTTATGAGAAATAAAGACACAAAGTTACTGTATTTTGAATACAAACTACAAATGAAACTGATCAAACTCTATTTTAATTTTAAAGTAGTTGTAATTAGTTTATCTTAGAGTTAAATCTAAATAGTGATATTTGCGTGCTAAAGCCATGCGTATGCAGATGACGTGAATTACATTAGTGTATAATTAAACTGCGAGGAAATGTACTACTTTGAAGTTAAACTTTTCATCAATGTTCTTCGGAAGCTTTGCTAGATTGTATTTTATTCATTCATTCAAGTCGGAAATTGAAATCGAACTACATATATGTAGGTACAATAGATGTCCATGGCTTTAGCTTTAGTATTATTGCTTTGCTCTTACTAGACACTAGAAGAACTACATAAAAGTTTTCTTTGTAAAGTACTACATTTCCTAAATAGAAAAAGTCTACGAAACTACTATTACATAGTCTAGAAGACTATACTGTAAAAAGAAAATAGATTTGAAACAATGTACTTACTATTTTGAGGAGAACAAGCAAGGTAATCAAATACTACAAAAGGTTTTAGTACCCTTACGCCTTGAAACCTATTCAAGCCAGGCTGACCGTCAATTTTAAACATTTCTTCGAATGCGTCATCAATAATCATGACATTGAATGGTTTAACCCCCCCATCCATGATGATGCTGGTCCAGGCATCTGTCGTATCGATCGCGAAAAAGATTGGTTGGCCCAATTTATTAAGCACTTCAAACTGGCAGCTGTCATCAATGTATTCTGCACACACAAGAAAATAGAAAAGGGTTATGTGTACAGTGCACTCTACTAAAATACGAGACTATCATTCATTCCAGAAATTACCCGCAATTATCTCTGCACTAACAAAAATACCTTATCGAGTGACATCCAGTTCCCCGTTTAGTCAAACTCTAACCTAATTACTATAACATCCCGCGTGTAAATAAATTGACAAAATACCCGTTTTGTGTGCACGAATACTTAGATAGCGGTTTGTACATAATTCATACATACATACATAGCGTTTGTATACATAGGGAAACAAGAAAGCTTACTTATAAAAGGTCTGGATACTTTTTTCACGAAAACTCGTTCGGTTTTCCGTAAAGCTCTCAGCTTTTCTTGAAGCGATGCTGGAAAGAACACAAGACCTATTTTAGTATAGTGAAATCAGACGCTTTGGCTTGATTGTGTGTATTTACATACAAGATATGAATATTACATAACCAAACAAAACGCAGGATCGCTTAGAGACTATAGAGACTCTGGTTAATGTATATACGTGTATAAAAGCAATGCGAGAGAAATGTTGCTTTGCATGTTGAAGAAAATATGAAAAACAAGTTTTAGAGTATACATGCGAAAGAAATGACAATGTAAAGGCGGAACATTAACTATTTCGATAAGTCGAAAAAGTACAGGAACAAGGAAATGGCTGTGTAATTGACGTGACGTACCTTTGAACGGTTTGTTCTTTCCATTAAAAATATTGGATGGAAAAGGCTCCTCGAAGTTAATCGATGATACTGTATGGATTGTCTCGCAACACTCGCCTGTTTTACATTAAGAAAAGAAAACAGTTTTACTTAGCAATATATCACACTCACATTTATAAATGACTCCGCGTTTCCTTCACTAAATTCACTTTGTAGACTCCTTTCCCCAACATTCCCCACGCAATATACACATTATAGACACTTCCTAATGATATTATAACAAAAAATAATAGCACTTATTCTTGTGTTGTGGTCCTTATTTGTTTATGACTCAATTTCGTGTCTTAATTAATTTACAGCCACACTACACAATCTAAACTTAGTTTCGGTGGCAAAAACATTGCGATTTGTAAACGATATGCACACAATACACCAATTTAGATCTATTATTGTATTACACATATTTTTTCCATCTTTGTAAACCTGATTATTTTGGAATTAAAGAAACTTTTACGGTTTTAACAAAATGATTCTGACTTTAAACCGTTATAATTGTAAAAGTAACCTATTTTCATTTTTAACAATTAAATATTTAGAACGAATCAATTTACTGCATGGGTAAACAATAGAGAATTAACGTAGGTATGTGTGTAATATGTATTTACCTTTAATTGAAGTCTCCTCGACCACGGTGACTTGAGTGCTCATCCCTTCTCCTTCGAATTCACCCATGATGATCAGTCTTAAGAAATGATGGCTATAATATTATAGGAAATCGTGGCGTGCACTTGTGGAAAAATGGATTTCTCCTGTCTTTCTCTCCTTTCCCCGGAACTTTGCTGCTGCTGCTGTCTTATTGGTATATAAGGTACTTTTCACAGACAGAAAATTGATACGATTGTACGGTTAATACCTCACTTGACTCCGAAAACTCGACTGAAGCACTGGAGCATTGAATTTGATGAAAATTGTGTTGGACGTGCTGAAGAATACCTAAATCAATTGGATTTTTGCAACATGGAACACAGTAGTATGTAATGTAGGTGCTAAGAACACAACACAGAATAAAATATACAACATCCCATCAAACAATTTGATTACTTCCTCCTACTGCCCTCCACACAAAATTCACATTGCCATTCCCAAAACGAACAGCGAAATAAGGAATGAAACGGGCATTTCAAAATTAATCGTGTCTTTCTCTCTCGCTTTCTCGTTTAACTCTCTTTTTCGGAGATTAAACCCAGCCTTTGTCTTTTTACGTAATAAATATAGTAAGTAATGAGATTTCTCCCGGAAAAAGCAGAAGAACTCTGCCACTAGTTCTTTCCAGCTACCAAACTACCACAACATTTCCATTCTTGCACTTGGAACTTTCAATTTCACTAACAAACAAAGAGGAAAGTGAAATACGGGACGCAGGACTCAGTCTATGTAGTCTAAGTAGATGAAAATACCCGTAGTACAACCAAAGACGAAGAAGAGTGTAAAAGGACAGGGTAAACTGTTGTTGAAGTATTTCCAGTTCTAGTAAAAACTCTAACTCTAGTTCTTTCTTGTTCTCGTTTCCATTCCATTCCGACATGTCCAGCAGAGAGTGTGGAATTGAAGTGTGAAAAGAATTTCTATCACACTCCTCTATATACAATAATACTCCAGCCCAATGTTATTTCATTTTCCCTTTCTTTCTTGTAATTTTTTCTTTCTCTCATGTCTTGTTCGTCTTGTCTGAGTCTCGTCTTATTATTTTTTTCAGAAAAGATAGACGCTGAGTTGAGTAAAGCAAATAAGAATCATTTTTATACGAAAATACTCATCCTCCTTCTTCCTCAAGAAGACTCCAGTCCAAAACCAGTCCAGACACATACAATATTACTACTATGTATCTCTGTATATAAATACACTACAACATAAACATCCTCCTCCCCAATCCAAAGACTAATAATAGTAATGCAATAGAAAAATAGCAACAAACACCACGAAACCAACCAACGAGAAAATACTTAAGAATGAGTTCACAACATCAAAAGTCACACAGTTCACCAGTTCACATACTTGAGAATAGCAATGCTATAATAATAACAGTCCTTATTTCTCGTTTTGTTTGTATTACGAGTACATAGCAATATTTACACTATTCTCCTAGCTACACCGTTATTACTACTGGAAAACAAGAGAGCTACTAGTGTGATGCTACTTTGCTGGAGAAAGAAGTAGTACACACTTGAATTCCATTTACCTTCTACTTACTACAACAAAACCTCGACTATTATAGTAGACACTCCAGTTTTCCAGGGTTTCCTCTCTTCTCCAGCACTCTCTCACTCTGCGGTGCACTGTTGACTGTATAGTCTCTATGTACCTACATGCTATATTGCAAAAGTGTAATTCAGTAGTCAAGTCAGTGAGTCATGTAAGGTGTACTTTTGTACAGTTTTCAGCAATTCACGATGCGCTGGTTGCTTGGCTTTAGTTTACTGTGTTATTATTCCATGTTGTATCTATGTGCATGGGACTTGTGTATATCTGTGATGTCACTTTACTTCGTATGTTTAATATACAACTACTACAGGCTTTTCCACAGGCTTTCTTTTTCGTTCAACTTTGAACGTTGAACAACTTGACTTTGTCTGTGTATGTCTGTCTGTCTCTATGTGTGTCTGTCTAGCAAAAATACAACTTGCATTGCTTGACGAGCCTGAGCCTTGGTTGCTTTTGCTTGCTTCTCTGTTTCTGCCTGGAACGGACCAGCACAGAAGAGATACTGAAGAGAAAGCATGGAATTGCAACCCGACGAGCAAAGCCACGGCTAAAGTAAAGTAAAGTAAAATAAAGTAAAGCAACGCAGCAAGTAAAGTACTACTTATTACACTATACTCCTCCACTATGTGCAACAGAACACACACAGAGAAAGAGCTAAGTGTTTATGTAGAAAGAGAAAGGGAGAACACACAAAATGCATGCACATCCACCAATCCAAGTCTCTATATATTCTCTATAGCCATATATATGTACACAGCAACAAAGCACACACAAAACGAAACTTTCAAAGCACACTTTAACATACAGTTCTATACAAGTGCACATTTTCTACACTTAGACGTATTCTATACAACAAGCAAGTATATTCTTCACTTTTAAAGTCGACACACACACAATAAGGTTGTGTATGTATATATTGAGACTTTGAGACTAAATAGTTGAAGTTGTACCTAGTAGCATTACGAGTGCTAGGAAATTACACGTAGTACATACAGGAAGAGCGAGAAAGAGCAAAGAGACCACCAGCTTGCAAGAACAGGTCAATACTTTGACTTGTTTCGTCTTTCACATCACATCACATTCTCTTAGCATTTCTTTCCTTTACATTGAATCTAATTCTGTTCACTTTATAAAAGTCGTATAAAAGTGGTGTGATATACTTAGTATGTGTGTAGTGTGTACAAAGGTATAAGGCGAATGTAGGTTTAAATGTAGGTTTCTCTTTAGTTTCTCCAGAATTTCTCCAGAAGTACGTAAGTAGTATAGTAGGTAGTGTACTGTGTGGTAGAGACTGTGGATGTGATGTGTAAAGGAGTCTGCGGGTTGGATGGGGAGTCTAGCAAGTAAAATGAAAGTATGTACATATATTAGTGCACAAGTGTTTTTATAGTCATGTCATGTCATTCGTGGTTTTACTGTGGAGATACAGGATACAGGACCTACCTATGTAATGTACAGATAGTCTTCCACATTTTTCTACAAGTAGGCTGTGTAAAATAAAATAAAGGTTCAACATCAGCACAGTGCAAGTATATATAGGTAGAAGACTTTAGTGTATTAGTATGGCATTGCAAGATTGCTACTTTACAGTTGTATGCTCCAATTTTGTATTACTATTACAGATCAATGCCATTAAGGTCTTATTTATGTACACTTTTTTAGCACACGATGTGCTTGGATGGAATCATGTGGTTTTATGTAGTACAGGCAGTATTGTAGTAGTGTATAAAAAGAGGACTGTAAATGCACCTTTAAATGACTAGCTCTATTCGTTGGTTTATTTCTAGTACGGTGGTTTAAAAGAAATAAATGTAGCTATAATCTCAATTGTAGACATTACTGTTCATTGAATTCCAGGCTAAATTTTATATTGAAAGAATGATTCAGTGTAAATACTATTTTATTATTATAATCAGAGCATTGCGGTAGATTGTACTGTAATGTTGAACACTACACGAGTATACACGAGAAGTACCTATAAAAAAGTAAATAAAATATGGAAAATTAGGTAGTTGTTGTAGCATTTTGAAGGAAATTGAGATAGACTCAGGAAAGCATTAAATCTTTATGTGTATGTTATTTCTATATCGTATCGTGTAAAGTTTTTATTTCTCTTTTTCCTACAATTAGGTACACAAGTACAAATACAACATATACATACGTATTTCTACAAGATAGTTCAACCAAACATAAATATAATGGATTTAAATAAAAAAGTCTTCTTTCTTCCCCACGTACCTATACCTGTATCCCTCTACAATGTTCAACTACCCATGTACGATGAAATGTAATAAATAAATAATTTCCCAGTCTAATTTCCATTTAAATGTGCCTTTAAACACATGGTTGAAAAAGTTAAACATTCTAGTTATAGGGTCACATGGATTTTATGGGATAGAACTGTAGAACAATTTATTTTTTACATAGTACCAGTAATTTATCGTCCGTGGTTCCCATTAAGAAGTTTTCATTGTAGTTGTAATGGCTACAACTCATTCCATTGTACAATAACTGTAGAATGAATTACATTACAATAATAGAAAAAAACTTTTTTCGTTTTCATCCTTCTCTTGTAATTTTTATTTCTCTTAGACACACAGTAGTTTAGTGTGAGAGACTTCTTTGTGTTTCCCCTTTCTCATCCCATGACAGATATAAATAGAGCTAGAGTGGCTGGAAGAGCATCTTCATTTAATCTCCCGACTTGTATTACGGAATAATGGATTAAACACAATAGAATGGGCCGGTGGTAGAAGCAACAAATCTGGAAACAAATGTTGAACTTAGCCAAAAAGAAGGTTATAGGTAGGGCTAGGGTCCAGTGGGATAGGTTAGCATTGTGAGAATATCATTGTTACGATGTACTCCTGTATAAAATATACAGTATCATCTTATTATCACACACATGCAGCATTATATATTCATTCTTACTCATTCACATTCTGCTCCAAATTGTAAATGAAAATGGAGATAGTAAATATAAACCTGGAGTAAAGTAAGTAAAAGTACAGGAACAACCGAAAACTAAGATTGCTCAACGAGATAGTCGAGCACGAGACTGTGAAGTACTACTGCAAGCAACTTTTGTTGAAATTGTGTTTGGCCAACCGTGGCACATTTTACATACCTATACATAATACTAGCTGGAATAGAATAGAGAAAGCTGGAGCAGACGCTCCTACAATTTTCTTTTACCTTAGCTTTAGGTCATAATGCAGCGTAATGGATTTTGTATAGCATCAAATGTATATCTACATCATGTCTCTTAAAATAGCTACACTATGCCTAGCTATGCATACATACCTAATGTATATAGTAGCAGTAAAACAGTTCGTGGGAGTCCTCCATATATATTTCTGTATAGGAATTCCGAATGTTTTAGTATTACTCTATTTATATACGTATTTATATGTACACTAGCAAAGCCGTATTGAGGGGGAAGAAAGGGAGCATTGGCCCCTCCTGAAATTCCAAAAAACAGGTTATTTTAATATGAATGGAAGTTATTTTAGTAAAGAAAAAATACTTTGGGAATCCGAAGTAGAAATACAAATAAATATTATTTTTTAGCCAAAAAAACTTAAAAATAACGCATTTTTTTCCTCTTCTTGGGATATTGGTACATTTAGGTTGAATTTGTGCTAAATCAGCCCACATTTTTACTGTGCGATAAAATAGACACCTTTCTGGACCATGTTGCATCATTTTACCCCTCCCTAAATGGAATCCTAGATACGGCCATATATACTAGTGCCTATGTGCATGTGGTGTTACTTTACTAGTTATAGGTACTACAGATATCTGTACATACGTACTTTATTGCAAGTGTAATTTAGTTAGATACAGATAGCTTACTTATATTCATTCAGGAACATCATATACCTATCGTGTTGTAGTAGGTATACACATAAATTACACAACAATGATACTGTATAGCGTTATTATGTAATACACGTTGTCTTGTCGGTTTTTCGTTAGAAAGGTATGGTATGTATGAGTATGGCCTTTGTATATGATGTGTAAGTATTAAGTATAAGGTTATGTGTACTAGAGCTGGAGAGTTTTTGTTTCTTTCTCGGGTACTACAGACGAAGAGGTAAGATTAGATTATAGTACGTATGTATTATACTTAGGTATTTAAGTTCGGGCACACATATACAGAGGCACATGGGTTCTAATAGTAAGACATAAACCAACTTCAAAGAAAAGACCTACGAGCATCTCAGAAATGTTTTCTTTTCTACTTTCTCTTTCTGGGGTCTTTGCAGAAGAAACTTTTGGCTTTTCTTGTCATGGAATGGCAGTCATCGTGTATAAAGTGTGCGTACTAGTTGTCGACTAGACAGACACATACAGAGAAATTATGGAAAAGCTTAAGAATTTCTTTCATATATAATTCGTCTATATGTTCGTGCTAGACTTTTCTGCCTTCAGGTACTCTATCCCTCTCCTAAATACGTGGCATTTTACATAATAAGTGTGGAGAAATAAATATAATGTACATTATAGCTCAATCCTAAGTAAAAGAATATGATATGAGTATCTGTGTGAATGTAAGTTGTATAATCTCTAATATAAAGTTACATTTAAGTATACCTTGTCGTATTTCACTTGCACAAAGCAAGCAAACTGTTAAAATCATCTCTCCTTCTTTTTTCCCGTTTGTCTCATCCTTCCATCCGATACTTTTTCAACTTGCCCTTCTCTTTCTCTCATTTCATGTATATTTCTGTCTCTTTCTCTTTCTAATACATTTCAAACTTTTCTATGCTTCCCATCTTCCATTCAATATTCTCTTTATATACAAGCAATGGCCCTAGGTGCAGCCAACTTTCTCGGCAAAATTCTTTCCAAAATCAATTTTGGTTCAGGAACCCTTGAGCATTTTTAGTGAATATTAACTGCGGTCTCTAGACATTAGAAGCGAACACATTAATAGTATATGTGCGCTATTCATTTGCACAATCTTAATATCCCGGATTTGACACTATTTGCTCAAAGTGTGGATAAGCTCACTTATAAGCTGTAATCAAGGATTATACAGAGATCCAGTGTACTATAGGGCACATTCATACATAAACTCTTTCTTTCCTATGTAGCATTTGTGATACATATAGCTGTAGCTCTCCATGTGTAAGGCTTTTGTCTGTAATTTAGCACTGACTATAGAAAATGTTCATATTTCACGCTACACCGCTTTCCCTGCACACTGTGCACACAGTAAAGCCTCAAATTATTAGAATTCGGGCAGAAACCTATACTGTCCTAATTTCTATGCCCGTCTGGTTGGTTGCATTTAATATATCCGTATTATACGGTAAAAGTCCACGTGCTTTTAGGTAGTTTTACTATAGTATTCCAAATATCAGTACCCTGCATTGTCTACTGAATGCAACGAAGGATAAATTAAACTCTAGAATGTGTCTATCTTTATATAAATACAGTTACGTATGAACATTAGGTAGTAGGAAGTTATGTTTCTAATGGTACGGCTGTCCATTGAGTGTACACTTATGTGGCATAAATATAAGTAACTGCATGTCGGTGTAATTTTCCTTAGGAATCCACTCGGGTTTTAGACTACAAGAGACGAAAAGAGGAATAGACGGAATAAATATTTTATTCCATTTCACTCGTCTTCACGCACGTGGAAATATGCAGTTACACCTTTAAGCTATCACATTACACCATTTGATTCTATTCTGTGTGATAAATCATTGAAATTTCAGCAACTGAGGAAATGTGTGTATACCTACTACTAGCGTGCTTATACGGCTATTTGTACGTGACTAAATCCACAGAGTACCATTCATTCTGCAGCATTGCACTTATTCACACCTGGTCTTGGCACAACTCTACCCCTTCCTTTCCTACCATAACCCATTACTAGTTGCTACTACATTTTTCTGCATACTACTCCAACTATTCTCCTAGTAGTTCTACAAACTACAACTTCTATTCTTTCCCAAAGTGTGCTAGTGCTACTATGTAGTACTATCTGTATACAAAGGGATTTCCACTTTGTAAGTATCACACATTATAATATATTCTCCTATTATTGGCAAATTCAAAGGAGACATGCTAAAATACTTTTTACATACAAAAGCCGAACTCAAACTATATTAAGTTTCCACCGCATACACATGCATTACATGTACTACTACACATACAGAGTGAGCGAGACCATATTATAAAAGACAGACGGGACAATATAGACTAAAGCCACTGCATTTTGCATTAGACGTGTTATACACATACACAGATAATATGTATACACATAGCTACATAGTGAGAAAGTCTACGTATGTCTTACATGCATTACGATTACCAGACGACGACAACGACGGAGATCGGACACGGTGATACGAAAGTAGTCCTGGAATAAGTATACAGTAGACTGGAACCATATAATACAAACATGCACACTGGTATCTCAAAAGCTAATACATGCATGGGTCTATGGGTGTATTGGAGATATATTGTATGTATTTGTAGTCTGTATGTGTATAATATGACATACATGCAATGTATTTACCATTGCCATGCTATCCTCAGCTATTCTATTCCTTTCTGGATGCAAATGTTGTCTATAAAAGGGAAATTGTGTTAGTATTCACTACATTGGAAGTACACCTCGAGCAACCCATCCAGCCAACGAAACCACGACGGACGGATGCGGAAACTTTCACCCATTGTACCTGAATCCATGAATCCTCCAACTCCAACGCACACACATTTCTCTCTCTTGCTTTTAAGCACAAACTTGTCTGACCAGGCTCTTTTCTACTTTAGTACGATCCTCAGGCTCTATGTAGATAGATCGCATCCTTTCTCTGTTTCATTCATATTGCTTTGTTGTGTTCTTCTCAGCACTTAAATCGCTTTCTACTACGTGTATCTTTACACACACACAAGACACACACCATCTTCTTTTTAGTAGTCATAATGTTCGAGGCAATATATTCTCTTTCTTGATGCTAAGCTTCCTTGCTGGCTTTTTCTCTCACAGTAATGTCCTGAGTTGCATTTTCATGGTATGTATGTATTGTAGGTACATAGTAGGTGTATGTATTATAAAGTAAGTGTATTTTGAGTCGTCCCTCGTCCCATTAGACACTGGTGCTATTTATATTATAAATGCAGTACACATAGCTAGGTAGTTCTAGGTAGATTAGGTATAAAGTACACAGGAGAAAGCTTAGACACTGTTAACAATGTGAATCTTTTGTTGAATTCCCTTTGTAAGAGAATTGCAGCATTGTATCATTGTCATACTCACAAAGTAAACACACAGACAAAATTAATGTGAATAACATGCAAACAATGTACGCAAACACACACATTCCTTACGTGTGTGACTTGCCTCAGTAATAAAGCACAAGTACATACATACACAACATACAGGTTTGTATGTATTTTCCTTTTTGACATTTTGCTAGCTATGGCTATACTTGGTGTATATACAAATACAGTAAAATGCTATACAGTATGGTAACGCAGGGTTATACAAATATGCTGACTAAGGAAATGGAAAAATATATTTGTGCAAGGTCGTATTTAGGATTCCGTTTAGGGAGGGGCAAATACCAACATATAATCCAAAAAATCGTCCATTATCGCACGTAGCGCTAACAATTTGAGCTATTTTAAGCCAAAATCAACCTAAAATGCATCCAATTCGCGCGTAGCTCGAAAAGTGTCAATTATTGCGCGTAGCGCAAAGAATTTGAGCTATTTTAAGTCAAAATAAACCTAAAATACATCAAATTTGAGCGTAGCGGGAAATTTTTTGCTATTTTCTGCAATTTTTTAATTAAAATAACCTCTTTTTCCGATTTTGGGGTGGGCAATTGCCCCCTTTGCCCCCTAAATACAGCCTTGTATTTGTGCACTACCTATATAAGAATGAAAAACAGCTGTGGTTTTAGATTGACATGGCGCTACAATATTAATGGAACGAGAGTGTGGTATTTCAAGAAGGAAGTTACGGTTATATACATAAGGCGCAAGGTTTATTAGAAACACGACATATGACAATACACAGAAACTACCTAAGTCAAATAATATTTTAAAGCGTAAGATTCCACCCTTTCGTTTAGCTTCACACGTCATAATATACAATGCATTGTTTGTATACATCGGGCATTCCTATTGCACGGATACTATAGACACGCTTTGTTTTGTCAAGGCATTATTGCACATTGTCTAGTGTAGCATACATCCTTTGGGAAATAAAAGGCTTTATGGACTTTCTATAGAAATGGAATAGGTACGTGATTTCGTAATATTTTTTATTAATGATCATAATGATGATTCATTGTACATTGACTATATAAAACTGTGAACACACTATTTTGTACCACTAATAAAATATTATACAGATAACTGTACTGTTGTAGGTCGTACGCATTGCTGCAGAAAGTGATATTGGAGCTTTGGAATACAAAGATAATTTATTGACTTAGATTTTGCTGCTAAAAAAGTATTAGTAGATAGATAGTAGGTTAGGTATATATATTTCATTTCATTAGCTTTAGTAGTTTAGTGTGTAGGTACTATTAGTATGAGTTTATTGAACTTTACTTTAGTATATAAATTACACACATGAAAGAGAAAGAGACACAATGAAGTGAAAATACAATGGAGAAAGACAACAGAGTAGAATAGGGACAAATAATAATAGCTGAGCTGATGATAATGCATTATCCTGTGTAGGACACGAGTTACATTAATCACAACTATTATGGTTATTACACTTTATACAAATGCATTGTGTTTGTTTACGGTTGGGATAGGATTTGCCAAGTCTCAGTGTGGAATGGCAACCAACAATAAGTACGAATGACGAAGGAATGGCCACAGCCAGAGTAGACGATATTATTAATCTTTATAGAGCCATATAATCCACAGCCAACTTAAATTCGAGTGCTACTCCTTCCTATCTGTATGTGCTAATAATATTATGAGGGTGAAAGACTTTTGGGTTTATTAGTAATTACTGGTATGAATGAATGAACTCTGCACCAGAGTTCTACAGATATAGACCATCAGGATTCATGTATGTGAGTAGTCTGTTGATTTTGCTTATTGTTTTAGTATTGTTGGTATTTGTGCTGCATGAAGTGTACTTAAAGGCATTATATTCCCATAGTATGCTCGTAACATTCGTCTGATGCAGTAATTGTGAAAGTGCAGAGTTCAATTGTCATTTAAATACAGAACAATGGTTCAGAGTCACGTATGAGACTCAGAGATAAGTTGTCGTGCCGTAACATTACATGATTTTCGAGGAAAAGTTGAGAATGAGAGCAGAATGCATGCAGACTGGAATTTTGTGGAGTAGGTTGTTCCATGTGCTAATATTAGATACGAGTTGACACTAAAAGAGAGATATAGAAATGTGTCATTTTGTGTGTAATGCGGGTTATCTCCATTTGTCTGTCTTTCTCTCTGTGTGTCTGTCTCTCTCCCTCTCTGTCACTGTCTGTCATATTTTATTTCGTTGGCGGATTGTTTACGTGATGTGATCAACTAAAACCAGTTCACTGTCTCACATACATCATATACGAAAGAACACAAAGAAAACGTATGTGCTTTGTATGCTTAATAATATAGCAAAATAGATAGAATTACAACTACATTTTCTTACAATAGTATCCTATGTTTTATATTTTATGCAGTCCTGTCAAGTCCTGTCTATTATTATGGTTGTTATAAACAAGGCCACACCCAGAATTTGCTTTCGGAGGGGAAAGAAATAGGTATCACAATAAATATTAAGGTGCAATTTCAAATTACATAATTTTGAAGCTGTAGTAACTTTTGAAGTTACAACATTTTCGAAAACAATTTAACTTGTATAAATTAAAGGTACAATATGCAGCTATGCAAAATCATAATATTTATTGAAATCCAAGTTTCTGTTGAAAAGTTATAGTGAAATGAGTGGAAAACGGTGAAATGAGAAAAAAGGTCACCCTGCACCTAAATAGCAATTTTATCGCTCATGTCTTCAAAAATTGAATTAATTTGGTCTAAACTAACCTAAAATGCATCTAATTCTCAGGGATTGCGCCAAAATTTTGCTATTTTGTGCACTTGTATGGTAAAATAAACTCATTTTTCAATTTCGGGAGGAAAGGGGACTTACACTAGTGCCCTGCCGCTGGGTACAGCCATGTTTATAACTATAACATATAGGGAGATATATTTATTTGCAGTAAATCCTTATAATACGATACATGTATAGACATTACTATATGTATTGGTAAGATCAAGGTTTTTAGAAGTAGCTAGGGTGACAGTGTAATATTATTACACTGTCACCCTAGCTACTTCTAAAAACCTTGGGTAAGATGATATTTTTATCGGGATAAAGTTGTACTGGTATATTATTTACGACTGTGTCAGTTTTCCTTATTTGTTCTGTGCATTCGTGGGTATAAGTTGAAGAGTATCATTGGCTGTATAGAAGATACTCGACTGGTTCCACTTCAAAATGTTTCCGTTTATATCTGGCCGTAGGCCTGTAATCATTTCTGTTGAGAACGTCAGTTTGTCTACGTGAGCAACATATTTCAAGAGGAACTGAGAGAGAAATGTGCCTACTCAGTAAATGCCTCTTCGTGTGTAATGTGACTGATGACACACTGCAGGAGACTTTTTAGCTGAGATCGTTTTTATAACAAGGACTTAGACGCATTACTTCTATGTAATATGTAAGCACAGTAGTGTACCTATTTTGAATTCTGAGCTGCATGCCATACTACCAATAGGATGAGACTAAACTGCTTTAAATTCAAAGCATGGATTATTTCAACAGCTAGACACTGGCATTTTATTCACAAAAGCCAAAAGAAACAAACCGAAATTCGGAGTTAATGAGTTTCGTAATTAGTAGTTCTAATTTTCTAGTGTGTGTATACTGTTAGCTTTATTTCACACTTGAATCATAACAGCAGAGTCTGTTTTACACGATTTAAACCACTAGTATCAGATATTGCATGTATGTTGAAGTAGTAAGCTGTCCAAACTACTGTAATTAGAATTTTTTTTCCCACGAATATTTATAACAGATTCAAACATCAGACATTTTCGAAAAACGAAACCAAAAAATGAGTCACAATTCACTGTACCTTAGGTACTCAGTACATAGGTACTTATACAGTCTACGCTGACATAAGAAATTATACTTGGGCTGGAGAAAGCCTCAGTTGGATATGTCTCAAAAAAATCACATGTTATTTTGAAATAAACGCTTTACGCGCACATAACGTTGCTTAACCACATTGTGTCATAGCTCATTAAATGCGGAAAAAGATTCTCAACAAGATATGTACAGTAGTTTATTTCAAAATGACCTGTGACCTATTTGAGGCAGGTCTAACTAAGGCTTTTTCCAGTCCATGTAAAATTTCCTAGGACAGTGTAGCTGATCACGCTATATTATAACAGTGTCAAAGCCAATGCAATGCTACAATTGAAAGTTTTTTCATTGTGACTTAAATTCAATTAAATTTCATTTACATATTGTGTTTGTGTTGGCTTAAATACAGATAGTTCTATCGCAATAAGAATCTTTCGTGTTTCCGACAGATTGTATGTAGAACGGGAGTAGGTGTAATTGGGAATATACATACAGTATAGTATATTATAAGTAATATTCATTAAAATCGTTGTAACAATGAGCGAGTTAAAATATTTTGAGTATTATGTTATTGTAATGTAGGAAGGATTGGATGTAACGAGCTATATTATGGTTGTATGTATTTAGATTTTATCTTTAAAAAGTCTCATTTCACTTCAGAGTAAAGATGTAGCTTTATGTTCAGCTGACATGTTTGTACTTTGCATTATTAAGTTTTGCAAGAGTATGGTGTAGTAGCTTAGTTAGACATTGATAAGAAAAGAAGGTAATTGATGTTGGTAAGTAAGAAACAATCTCAGACCTAGAGAAAAGGTCAATGTACGTACAGGAATATAATAATTAATATATACACAACACAGTAACAATCTAACCGTGTGTTAATTTGTGAGGTATACTCTAATATAGGTATTTATACAGTAGTGCAGTATATAGATTAAGGATATATGTGACAATTTGAGCTGAAGAAATCAGGACGACGCAATTTTTCCAGGGAAATATCCTCTTCTTTCTTCGATAAAAGTATTCATGGAATCCACAACAAGGACGATAGCTCCTAGAAGAATGAGAAGTGCACAAATGACGACTGTGATTCTAGTGCCGAAAGATCCGTTCCTTTTAATATCATCGAAATAATCGTAATCCTGTAGAATGACAAGAAATAATTTCCCTGTAGACGAATTCTAGTAATATGAATTGTATTTGTACCATGTGTTGCATTGTACCGTATCTGTATGTACTCATCTCTTTCTTTTCCCAATCATAATCCATCAAATGCATTTCTGTGTCTACTAGTACAAGAACACAGTCCAAAAACACTACTGCAATATCCAATATCATGTACACGGCCACTCACAAGCATTCCTTTTGCTAGTGCACTATTTTAGATGCTACAACTACAATGCAATACTATATCATACTATTTATATTATAGAATTGTGTACACAACACTACAAGTAAAAATGAATTACTTTTGCACAACAAAACAACGGGAGTATAGCACATAGTGTGTTTTGTTGTTATATTTTTTGTATTATTCATTCAAAACACATTCTGCAGTGAAGGTTAGTTATTTAAAGAAGTATTTTACATTTTCAGCCCAAGATGCTAAGTGGAAGCTTCTTTATTGCAATCTCTACTTGTGTTTTCTACAGTACTTTCTACTATACGAATCATATTTATTATTAGTAAATCTCAACATACACACTACTACTATAATACTATGTAGCCATATTCACATTTTGACCATACACCGACTTAAACATACAATTCATACTACATACACATAAAAAGTGTTAGTTAATAAAAGTGAAGTGTGTGTTGTATGCACACTTGTAAATCGTATAAGTGACAAACAGTATAAACAGGTATAGAACTAATTAATTCAAGTACATCACAGGCTCGAGCGTCAATACAAAATTTGCACAGGAGTATTTCGTCCGTGAATTTTTCAAGGCAAAAATGTAAATCCTATATAGTAGTGTAGAATTTTTTACGAAGATATTTTCACGATAAAAATTTAGTACAGTACATAGAGGCACAGTAAATGTAGTAGGTAGGTACTATCTCTAGAATTTATGATAGACTTACATAGAGGTACAAGGTACAATATACAATAGAATTTTTATATTTCATATAATATGGATGTATGTACAGTGAGCGCCACCTAAGTCGTCACATAAAGCTTTTAACACGGGTAGATAAAGGTAACCTATTAAAAATTCGAAACTAAATTGTATCGATGAAAATAAGTCATAAATATTTTCTATTATTTTTTAATACCAACCCTATGTATGAACATAACCTACTAATGCTATAATTTTTATGTAACGGCTTACGTGACTCTCACTGTATGTAGATAATAGTATTTTTAGTACTTTTATACAGCTTATATATTATAGTATAATAAATGTGTTGTTACATTTACTATTTACAAGCTGGATTTGGCTTGCCTTGGCTTCTGAAGGTATTTCAAAGTCTAAGGAATATCATTATGGTAACATTGACTGAGTTATATTGTGGCTACTACCAAATGTCTGTACTCACCAACATGATAACGGCAGCGAGTAAAAGAGCTTTTGATTTCCCATCCAGCTCTGTGTGAAAGCTCAGAGCGTACGTATCCGCCTGGAAGTATTCTTCAAGAGAAATTGCCTGTTTCTGTCGACTGATTTTTCCAATACATTGACTCTTTGACTTGTCTTGTGCACAGTAAATGTTGAAATCATCTGTGGAGAAAAAACTGCAGAATTTTTGACTCCTTTGTCGCTTGACAGTTTGAAGAGCTCGACCGTCAAAGCTTTCCACACTGTAAGTCGGTGGCAGCTTACAACATGCAGTCAGTTTATTTTTCTGAATCACGTTCCCAACAACTGTTGTGTCCCTTTTTACAGTCACACGCTGCAAAAAATATCATCCAAAATTATTT
>JAQFYB010003072.1:0-21052 GCA_034694085.1 Pogonognathellus longicornis | reverse complement strand
GGTAGTGTGTGTGTGTTGGTCCACTCATAGTGTGGTGTGTTGGTAGTGTGTGTGTGTCAGTGCACTCAGAGTGTAGTATGTTGGTAGTGTGTGGGCACAATGTTGCGCCGGGCTATGCTGGCATCTCAGCTGAGAGTGTGAAGACGGTGGAAAATCATAACTCTGTAAACTGTGTCTGGTGAGTGTGCGGGATTGTATTGCCGCCGAGCTATGACTATGAGTGGCACCTATACAACCTATGCGCCGCATAGGGTCACCCAAGGGGTTCAAGGGACCACCACAGGAGGAAACATTTAATAACAAGATATCTTTTGTCATAAAAAGCAGATTGAAATTTATTCGCGCTAAGCTCAAAAATATCCATTATAACAATGATTTGGGTCCAAAATGCGGTTCTTGCATAGGGGCCCCAATTTATAGTTACGCCAATGTTTGATATGCCAACTTGTCTTCGATAATTATTAGATGTAGAAGAATAAAATAAAAATGTAAAGTCCTTGTATATAGGATACGTTTTGGTTTATTATTATAGATCTTTTATATTGTGTATTAATATAATTATAGTGGTGTAGTTTCTAAGTAATAAAATAAAATTTTGCAAGCAAGCAACCGTAGTACTATTTGAAGACTTTTGCTTTTTTAAATCATGTACATTTATCTGTTTAAAATATAAATATTTCAATTAATTGATCAGTATGATCTCACTAATTTTTATTGTTTTAAGCTTTTTGAGAAACCTCGTGGAACAGTGTTTCAAGAACACGAATAACTAATTAATCTGGATTTGAGCTTTTGTGGATGGAGTGTTTTTTTGAATATCTGGAATGTGATATTAATGAAAAATCAAATTTTTGATCTAGTGTACCGACAATAAAATAAGAAAAACTTTTAGCAGAAATATTATGATCGACTTTTGGCCACAATCGATTGAACACAATTTAATTTCTTTGTCTCATCTGGCATCTGTAATCGCTGATTGCGAAATCGATCCCTGGGTAAGAAAAGTCTCCAAACGTCATCCACATTTAAATATCGAACTGTTTCTTAATGATTATTCAAGGTGTATAATGTTCATTAATTTCAAATATTCACATTTAACAAGTTTAATCAGCAGAATTTGTTACGCGATTATACAAACTTAGTAAAGAAGTTATGGAGTTTTAACATTCAATGTTGTAAAAGAACAGTAAGGAAAATGGATATTAACACTGACATGGATTATATGTTATTATCGACAGCTTCAAATATGGTGTATGTATGCATAATACAATAAGATTGATCACATTAAAAAGTACACATTTGAGAACCTAAAAGGATAGAGAATTGTTAACTAATTTGTTTGACAAAGTTAAAATAGAGATTGCTTGAATTTTGTAGTTACCATTTTGTTTTTGAATGAATTAGCTTATCTTAACACATTTCTTTGAGTACAGCGTTGTTTCAGTTGATCACGAGTTCACTTCTTGCCTGACTTTTTAATTCCTCCGGCCACTGAAAGTTATAATATACCTAGTTAAATTCATGTATATACTAAAAATATATACATACTTATTAGTTCAAACAACTATGAATAGTTAAACGTGTTTGGATAAGGATTCTAGTTTGCAAATAATTCCAAATGAACTCGATTTCTCACTCGCTAGTCGCTACACCTTTTTCAAGGACAAATAAAACAATTCTTCGAAACAAATTACAATATGTCATTGATCATGATGACATTTGAATTGCGTTGGTAACTAAATTGTTGAGCAGTTTATTGAAAAATATTGCCTAAACCCAGCTAAAGAGAATAAAAGTACTTACGGAGTGGTCCTTTTCCCGCTGCCTTTGCCTTCATGGCCTCAAGAGCTTTTTGTTCTTCCTTCTGTTTCTGCTTCAGCTTAACATCCTCCTATTCAAATTACGTAAGAGACAATGATTTGCTATAATATTTGAAATTATGTTCTATTATAACGTCTGATTACTAATACTGGAAACCAATTAAAAATAATTTAGGATTGGCAATAAGGATAGGTGTCTACTGTCTACTGTACTAAATGCAATTACAGCAGTGAGTAGTTTAGTAATAAACAATCAATTATCCGAAAGGGATACGATAAGTACTTAAAGTGTAATGCAGGGATAGAAAATGCCCTGAAACGTAACAACCCGGTTGCATGGGGAAATCGGAATTTTTTGGGGGAAATGGAATAATGGGGAAATCGGAATTTTTTCGGGGAAATGAGGTAATGGGGAAATTGGTTCCCATTTCGCAGGCGGCGAAATTTTAGGGGAAATGAAATAAGACATCCCAGTGCCACATCCCATTTAGGACGAGATGACTAGACATTAGACATCTTTTCTTTTTAACTAATAACATCAAATCAAAATTTTATTGCCAAGTATCTCAGTAAACTGATCTAATTCAAATTAATTACTAATACAATAATGTATATTTAATAACTATTATTGTAAACCAAATTGGTAAACTAACCAAATTGTAAAAATTAAAACTTGCTGATCATTTTAATTTAAATGAGCATACCTATAACTAGTCCATAATGAAAATATTGAACTCCTGCTTATAAAAATTAAAGTAACTTACTGACTGCTTAACGAACAATTTGTCATTAATCAAGTGTCTGACATAATTTTTGGCCCCGATTTGAAAAAAAGAAGGGTGGTTCCATTTTGTGTGTAATTCATAAAATACCACCCCCCACCCTCAATCCAGTCCGGAAAAAAATTGAGGACAACGTGTTCAGGGGGATGGAAAATGCCCTGCAACGTTGCAACCAGGTTGCATGGGGAAATGGAAACGCGTTGCAAGTGTTGAGAATTGCATCTCTGAATGTAATGGATTTGTCATTATTTTACATTAAGCAATGCATTTCTCAGTAAAATACTTTTGATTGTATTTCACAGTTGGCAGTCTTGGCAGCTTGGCAAATTAGGATTTTTAGATTCAGAGTTATATTTAAGCGACTTACTTCGTCCATTTCTCCCTTCTCTTTCTTCGGAGCTTTTAGAGGTTTTTTCTTACCACCTGTAGTTCATAACAAATCACATAGATAGTCAAAAGTCGTATTTTGAGAATTTGTGATAAATAAAGAGATTATGACAAATGTACAAGTATGAAGTCACTAAGTATAAATTAGAATTAGAAATAGAGATATTTAGAATCATTAGTATTCGAAACTTTCAACTTTATACTAAAAAAACATTGTACTGATGTGTTCAGATGTATATACTTAGATGTGTATAATGTATTTAGACATTATATAATAAATTAATACCTTCACGACCCGACATTTTACAACAACTGCGTTACAGAGGACAAATTGTATAACAATAAGTAGTTGAAATCCCAGTATATTTTTGTATTTCTATCTATCACTATTACTTCACGTCCGACCTTCAATTTCCCTTATTAGATGTTAGACGACTGTTAACTGGAATCGGTAGAACTAGAAACAATAGAATTGATAATAACTAATAAATGATAAATGATAAAAGACAAAAGTAACGGAATTCAAGACGAATACTGAACAAATTACAGTTTATCATTTACAAAAATTACAATAATACGTAAAAAATTGAAGAATCTTGAATGTCTGTATACCTTCAAATTGCTTTGCGAATAAACTTCGTTGTCTGTGTTGGACGGTGGACCAGATCTGACGGCTTATTCGCCGAAAATATTGCAATACACTACACGATCTATTAAATATCTATTTAACGACGATTGCAACACAAAGCCAATGAGAATTAAAATCCCAACACGATATCCATTTAAATTTTGCGGTTTTAGCAGTATTGTATCATAGCGAAAGCTCAAATATTATAACATGCTCCGTTGCGTGCAAATGCAGTTCGCTAGTTTATTATATGGGACTATCCACATACGACGTCTGCGATTTTTGGCCTTTTTTGGATCCCTTCCCCCTACTGTTTGCTACCGTCTCTTTTCTAGCACCCCCTATAGAAAATGTAAAAAACCTCCATCCACACTGAAGGGCGGGCAGCGCGAAGCGCGGCCCTGCCCGGAGGGTATTGATGGGTTATATAATGGTATGTGCATTGATGGGTTATAAAATAAATCGTTGAGAATAGTACAGGGCATTTTTGGCAATTAGAGACAACCAAGTAAACCGGGAAGTTTTGTCCAATTTAGGCCTTCCATCCAGGATGGTGGGTGGGCAGCTAAGCTGCCCGATTTTGGATGGAGGGCAGAGAATCATTTTCTGTAGGCCTCCCTCTCCCCCAAAGAATATAATACTATATACATAAGAAGATGAGCAGACTTTTGTAATCTAACTTCAAAACGCATGCGAGCACCAAAAATACATAATATTTTTTTCCTATGACATGATTCTTTGCAATGTTTGAAATAAAAAAATATACTGCAGAATTAAGTTGATATTGGTTTCATAAATATTCTATCATCATGTCATCGTCATGTCATCATTTGTTCTTTCTTAAGCCCATTGCCACGTCGACCCGAAGGGCCGCACTGATCCACTAGTATTATTATATATTCTTTGCCTCTCCCCTAATAAGTAATAACGTCTGCGAACGTAATGGGCAAAATAGTGTACATTTTATTTCGTATCAATATTTACTGGAAAAAATTATGCTTTAGACAGTATGTTAAATATTATCAACCTCCATATATAATAGTTTCCAACCGATTTGCAAACCCTCTATTATATCTTCATTACCTCATTACTTCAGTACGATAATTGTATAATAAATATAGTTTCTTCCTCGAGAGTTAAAAAATACTTTCTTATGCACATGTTTGCAGACTTATGACAAATTCTTGACTTCTTGGATGGAAAGTGAGAAAAGCAAGGCCGCATGGGTAGGCGGGGGGGGGGGGGGTTGGCAAAGATCCTTTTTAAATTATGAAACTCACACCAGAGATTTGTGACTGTTTTATCCAAAAGCCATTTTTTGAACATTTTTTTTAAATGTTCGAACCCCTGAAAATGGAATGATAGATACAAATTCTTTGAAGGTAAAATCGGAAGCCGAAAAATATCAATTGAAAGATGATTTAGAGCGAGTCGGCCAAAACGATCATCAAAATTAAACTTTTCAGCCTCAATAATCTTTCGCTTTTTGCCTTCCTTGGTTTTTTGTAGTAGTATATAGGAAGTGACATAGTAGGCTTATCCATGAATTGGTTTCAAGGAAAAACTACCAACTATCACGCGTAAAGTAAAAAATTGAGCTAATTTACTGACCAATAATATTTCGCAGAAACACGGGAATCCACGGGAATGGACTTCTGCTATTTTTAAGTTAATAAAGCAGGTTTTGCTATAGATGTTTCGGTAAATGCATATTGTTTTATGTATGTTTCAACAATAAAATCAACCAATTGCAAACAATATTTTCAAGAAAAATCGTCATCAAGAAACAAGGTTTTTTAAAATTTACAAATCTCCAAAAGTAAGGAACCTAAAAAAATAATTATATTTCACTAAATCTACAAAGATGAGAATTCTAACTTTTCATTTTATGTACCCTTATACCTTAATTAATGAGCCACCCTTTACATGTACTATCATAATATATTTATTATAATATACAGTGTTATTTTAGTTAGAGCACATTTTCACATTAATATCACACTAGCTTAATTACACAAATTAATCGTTCGCTTCACTACAATAATAAATTATAAAAGTACGGATTTGCTAAAATTGGTATTTTAAAAATGTTCTTAATGTGTATCTTACTGGATGGGGGACCTTCATGGTTAAAGTGGCACATTGGGAGGGGGTCCTAATATGACCACAAGGGGGAGGGGCTGTCAAAAAAAGTCGGATTTTGGTAACGTAGTTTTTGCATGCTTCCTAACACTGCAACCTAGAAACTCACAAAATCATTGCTCCATTGTGGTTTCCTACATAGAATGACTTAAAGATGCAAAATCTGGAGCAATCGTGGGAGTAGTAATAAATTCTCGTACTCTATGGAAAAACTTTAGATGGAAATATCGTTAGCTTTAATATAATAAGGTTAAACATTCATACATATTATTATATTATGGTGCTATTGATCCTACTTTAATAAAAAGGGCATCTTTTGATCTTAGGAACCGTTTGCCGTATGATTAGTAACAACTTCTTTAAAATACAAACTGTATGTTCTTCTAAAGTAACCTACAATATAAAAGTTGGAAATATTAAGCATAATTTCTAATTAACGGATAAAGCCATTTAGATTTGAAAATCAAATTAATTTATTGAATATCTGTGTTTCTAATCTAATTATTTAAAACAATACTATGTTTAACATACACTACAGTACATCGTAATATGAACTTCTGCTATTTTCAAATATTTATAAATTACATTTGATATATGACTTAACTATGCTAAAACATTTTTGTTTTAATAACCAAACTTGGAAACCTCGTCAGCTTCCATCCATTTTGATTGACGTCATAAATAAACCCTCCAAAATTAAATTATTGCAAATTGGTTTAAAAACTATAGAAGACTTTATAATTACTGACTAATTGTAATAGAATTATGTAATGTTAGGGTTCGTCGCGATAGCAGCAGAATCATCTTCACCATTAAGAATTTGACAATCGTTATCTGGTGCCGGTTCAACTGTACTGATTATTTTTGGTTCTGCGTCAACAATACGAACACTCTCATCGTCACTTGAAGAATCCAAAGTGATGGAATTACTGATGTTGGATCCAACCTTTTTTATTTCATTGTCTGATAGAACGATAACTTCAGGATTTGTCGCTTCCAGATCATACTTTGTTTCCAACTGATGGTAGAACGACTCATTTGTACACTTTTCCTCGAATTCCATGCCTCCGTCACTCTCTTCACCTGTTGTTATCGCTTGTACTGTCGATCCCACCAGATCATCAATCCACGATTTTGTTTCTTTCACACTCTCGGTACTTTCGTTCGCCATTTCCAAACCTTCAACGATCTGATTAAACGGAAACAAATAATTTAATACCATAGAAAAAAGGAAAGGGTGAAAACTGCTATAAACCAAAAAACCGATAATAACGAAAAACTCTATGATTTAATACAAGGCAACACAATTCGAAACTTAACAACAACATAAATGTAATTAGAATTAGTGTTTTATACAAATCCTGTTTTATATGAAACTCAGGGATAGAATTTGTCCTCATGGGGATCTGAAAAAGCGTCGGCCTGGGGATCCTTAATCTCGAAATCCAAAACCAAACCCTGCGGGGGTGTGGCTTGGTACATTTCCTAGAAATTATAAATACCGAAATCCAATCCACGCCCACGCTCCCTATTCTAAATCCGAAATAAACGACACACCCACGCTCCCTATTTTAAATCCGAAATAAACGACATTCCACTACACGGGATTTGATTTTATACATTTCTGAGGGAGCTCTGAGAGTGATTGAAATTCCTGCACGCTACCCAGATTTCCAAAATATTTCAATGGCCCACTCTTGGGCATGGCTAAACTTCCAGTTTTCCTGACAGTTACCCTTTACAAAATAAATTTCATACCCTAAGTGGGAAATTTCCTGGTTACCTAGATTCCTACAATTTTTCAAAAGGCCTTCCTTAGGGGTCGTTGCATAATTACTTGATGTTTGACGTGATTCCTGGCTGCTGCCCAAATTCCTAAAATCCAGCCACAACCCCTTCGTGTGCGTGGCTGGATTTCCTGTGCTTTCTCACATTTCCTGATGGGGGGGGGGGTTTCGTCCAGATTTGCTGGGGATCCTAGATCCCCAGACACCTAAGAAATTCCATCCTTGATGAAACCACTCAAAGAACTAATAATATCTTTAGATTGCATAGAATACATAGACTGAATCAGCAATAAATTAAACCCTTCGCCTGTATTAATTGCAAGAAATGATGGATTTTTAAAAAAATACACCGCTTTGATATATAGAACATATTTACTACAAATTGAATTTGGCTTTGTTTTGAAATTCAAGAGTAAAAGTGAAAGGCTCTTAGTCTTACAGTAAAACTAAAGTTTGTCATATAAATACAATGGTAAACATAAACTGTACTTGGAATTTAGTAAATAACGTTATTTTCGTATATAAAAATAATATATAATAAATGGTGATAAATGAAAACAACTTTTATACCTGTATCAGTCTTGGCGAATAGTGATGGAATCCTTTGAGGTGGTAAATTGCCAATGCTCTATGGTAAGCCGCCCAAACGGCTACAGCCTCGAAATTGTTTAGGCCAACGATTTCTTCCATGATTAAAACCATTGAATGGGTCTCAACAAAACATTCAATAGAAAGAGCGGCCATTATACACTTTTTAAGAAGGACGATGTCAACTTCACAACTGAGGTTTTCAAATTCTAACGCTATTTCACGCATCTCAGATTTTGCTTCCTAATTTTTAAAACAAGAATGAGGATTTTTAAAACTAATAGCAATTAACATAATTCTTACACATAAAAAATAATTAATGATTGCTATATTATTACAGTCAGCGCAGTCCCATTTTCTGGATCGATCATTTGTAAAGAGTTGATATGTACCAACAGCAATCGAGTTTCTATTGGAACAGACTTTGCTGCTATTTTTGCTTCTTTTCCGTGAAACGCTGCCAGGCTCAGCGCGTTATCTTCGTCTTGTAGATCCGTAAGATATACCTCACCCATCGCTGTGTGACACCCTTGGACAATCGATTCAACCTCTCTTATTCGAGCTAGTACAGCGTTTAAAGTTTTGCGACGCTGAGGCTAAAATTAAAACATTGCATTATATCTTAATTCTAAAACTGGCGAATACACCAACAACTAAAATGAATCAAATATCAAATTAAACATTATTTTTATGTTACCCTATTTTCTCCACTCAAAGTGCTAGGAGTTTTATCCTCGGATAGCTTTTTCTTTAATTCACACTTTTCTTTCATTAATGATTCGATCTCTTTCTTCAAAATATCCAATGCCAACTGATATTTGCTAATTGAATCAGACCCTTTCAATAACTGTGCATAAGTGAGAAATTTTAAGAACCCGGTGTTTGGATTCAGCTCTATTGCCTTGTCCAAAAACTGTATAGCTGTTGCTTTGCTCTCCTCTGTCTGTAAGTAAAGAAGATTAAAATCGTAGTATATTAAACTTTGTTGAACTTTATTTTAATTGTAAATGTTAATAATTTTCAAATTGTAGAAGCTAGTGACTTACTTTCAGCTCGATGTTACATGACGCTGCATGAAGTAGAAGATGTTCATGTTTTGGACCAGCTTCTTGGCATTTTTTGTCGGCAAGCGCACCATTAATAATTTTCAGGGCATCTTCAAACCGAAAGTTCTCTTGCAATTTGCTGATGTAACCATCAATCTCTTCCATTGACATTGCTAAAAGGTCAGGGGCAGTGTCGATTTCTGCTGTAGCTGCCATATCTTTATATCTGTACTTAATATAACAATAACATCAAAAATTGAGAAACATTTGAATATGATACACAACACAACGCACACAACAGACATTAAAAATTAAATATTGAATTAATGTACCTCTTACCTGAAAGTCAGATTGATTTTGATTAGAAATTCAAAATTAAAACTGAAACTTGTAACGTTGTAACTAACCAGTAACTATCAACTAACAACTAACACTTTCGTGTTATTTCGCCTATCATTAAAATTTATGGATCTACGATACTAGAAAATATTAACAACGGTTACTCTTTGACGAAATAATTTTCTTCTAGACAACTATTGACTATTAGGTTGCAGCAACAGTAATAATGTAAGATGCAGTAATACAAAATAGAGACACAATTAACTTATAGTCATTTCATTGATAATACTGTATCAAGAAAAGTACAGCATGTTTTATATGCCGCTTTCCCGCTTTCATCGTTATCTCAAACGGATAATGATAGGTGGCGTGCATGCACTATTAAAACAGTTAGTGACTACTAGGATTTTCCACATTAACAAGATATTTAGATTAGAGTACAAGACATCAAACAACTCGAACGCGAACGGTGTGAAATCGGTCGATAAAATGAACGGAATTACATAATTAATTTTTAATCTTATTGAAACATTTCAACAATTTCAAGATAATAAAATTTGCAATACTTCAACCGATTGTAAGTTTTTATTATAGACCTAGGAACGTTCCGAGTTTTTGACAACAGATTCAAATACGAACTACCTACAATACAATGAAACTATGTTCCAACATGTTCTAACATAAATCGTACTATAACACACAGTTAATAATAATATTAAGAATTACCAATTGTCAAACCCGAGTTAGAAATTGAATTTAACAGAAATAGTAAAGAAATGGTAACGATTATCGTCAGACGGAACCTCACTAATTTGATTTCACTATTTTAATCCAATTCTGAACCATGTACCAAAAACTACTCAGTCCATTTAAATATTAATATTTTAAGCCTGTTCACTTAATAATTGAGCACTACGGGTTCTCTGGGGCAGTCAGGTCCGTTGTTCCCAGATCTAGTGTCTAGTTCGTACATATCTCATCATCTTTTGAACTATACAAACAAAAGGCTCAGCGCAGCGGACTCACTTACAATATTTCATCTTAAAAGCATTTCCATAAGCCTCATTCAACGAAACCGAAAATATTTTTTGTATTTTGCATGCATAGTGCATTCCTATGCTTGAATGAACGCGAAAGATGTCAATAGTTTTCAAATGAATCTCAATAATAATCAATGTCATTTTTTCAAAAATTGTATCATAATTTCTGTACATTAAATTGTCTCTATATTACTTTCGGAGATGATGTGGTTGCATAAATTTCCTCGAGAAAATTGGGGCAACTGCAAATGCGATCGATTCTAATGCTATGGCCGTATCTAGTACTCCATTTCGGAATGGGGCCAATCACTAATTTAGCTTACACATAACATATTTTCGAAAAAGATCAAAAAAATTGACCAGATTTGGGCCAACATCAACCATCACCGTCAATCGGGCGCCTTGCGATGGCAATTCGATTTTTGCAGTTGCATGTCAAAATACTCCTTTCGGGATACTGGAAGGGGAAAATAACCATTGTACCCCCTCTATTCATATAGCCTTGCCTAACACAACACCAATACCTTGCAATTGATTAGGAACCTAATTTCTTTGTAGTTAGCATTACTAAATATTACTTTTGAACTTGAAGAGTGACCTGCTGGGAATACGATTGTTAACAGTAGCTGAGCAGAAACATACGTCTCAATTTTGCAACGGGCACTCTAATCTACCGGGAGAATATGACAGCATTACTAAAAGTAAATTCACCTATAACAGTACAACCTAGAAACTCATACCTACTTAATCATTGCTCCATTTTGTGGTTTCTTACATAGAATGACTTTTAGATGCAAAATCTGCAACAATTGTGAGAGTATTAATAATTCTCGTGCTATTTGAATATATATAATTTAATAAAATAATATATAGGAGAATTACATCTTAAATATTTTGTTTCAACCATGTTGTGTAAATCAAATAATATAAATAAATATTGTTGTAGATTTCCCCTTTTCTTGATATATCATGTGTAAATGTGGGCTAAGAAATTGAAATCACCGTAAACTATATACAAATAAATAATCCAAATATGTCTGCACTAGTAAACATTAATTATTGTTCTCTCTTATCTCTCCTGTACGTAAACTTTGAAATAGAGGCAAGTTGAGACAAAGGTACTAATTGAACTGTTGACAAGCCTAGTGTTTGAATTTTGAAACAATCAACCTTAAAGATGTCGCAATTTAATTATTATGCATAATAAACTGTTAGGAACATTTTTCAAGAATTTTTTTCCCCAAAACTTGATACGCAATGACCAACTCGAAAACTTCATTACAATACAATATTCACAATACATACTATAGTGTATAGTCCTATATAATACCTACTACAGCCCAATTTCATTCTTTAGAGGAATGGTTGGCAAAAATAATTGAAAAGCTTTTTTGTTTACAAATGTAGGTATACCTAAAGTACATGCATATAATATATCATATTATTATTATATCATATGCACAGATAGATCCTCCATCTGAATCTGTGTATGGGATAGATAAATGTTCAACATACTTCTGCACTGTGCATGTTTGTACGTATGTATGCATCTCTTATATAAATGTATCAGAACTACGTATGTAATGTAGTGAGAGGGTTAGATGCTGTGGAAGATTACAACGTTATACTGTGAACATCATATAGGGAATTGGGATGCGGATCGGGATAGAATAATCATATATGATTGTAGTGGCACAGATAGAGCAGTGTAGTAGTATAGGTATGTAGTTTTGGAGTTGGTGGTGTGTAAGTACTGTGTGTGTTAATGCAGGAGGAGCAGCGTGGAGTAAGTATTGGGTTATAAGACAGAATAGAGCAAAGCAAGCCATAAGCAATGCCAGTTGTAAGTTTGTAAGAGAGTGTGTAGTGTGTTTGCAGAGCTACAGAGAGACTGATCGTCGTTCTCTCCAGTACTTTCAGTGCAGTCAGCGCGTGTAGTAGTGTTGGAAGAGTGGAGTCTGAAGTCTGTATTGAGTCGGTCTGTACTTTGGAAGGAGTCTGCTCGCATCTCATCTCATCTTCACATATAATACAAGTCTCCTCTTCATTTGCTTTGCTTTGGTCCATTGCATTTGCGAAGAAGCTCAAGAACAGCTCCGATTTACAAATATCCTAGCAGAATCCCAAACAATAAAAAGGTCTTTAACACAAATTGCATTACAGCCTTCTTTTGTTTCTACGTGTCTGCGATCCTGTCTTTTACATCAAAAACCTAACTCCAAGTTGCAATACATTTGCACCTACTCGAATAAAACTAACAAAAGCCAGAGAGTTTCCGATTTACATGAAACTAACCCTTGGTGCAATTATTTGTGAACCAATGGACTTTAAATTGTGTTTGTAAGATACACGTAAAAGGAGAATAGATTGGTGAATAATAGTAATAATAATATTCTTTACCTGTGTGGGGCCACCAACATACCTACACTATTTTACATACATGCGAATTAATGGAAATATCCTTCGCATAAAAGAACCTCATTGTGTGTGCATATTTTGCTCTATGTATCTACGTGTCTTGTACATTCTCGCGTAGTACGTGTATTATGTAAACGAAACGGCAGTTCAACTACCATTCATTGTGTGCCTCATGCATGCACGCACCTTCGCTATTACAAAAATTGCACCTGTTCTATTTGTCTGTTACAAAAAACTGTGGCTTATATAAGAAAGGTAGGCGCTTTTAGCAATCTTTTGCAACGGAGGGAATCGGCAGATTCATAATGGCGTTACGGTTGCAATAATTTCTGTTTATTTGTTTGTTTGTTTCAGCTGGTACTTACACACACCTAATAGTAGTCTATAGTGTTAAGAATTGTCAACACCACTTTTTTATGTGAATGAGATTTCATCGAGCGTCATTGTGAATGAAAGGTTTCTACTACACCAAATCTCGTAAATCAAAACTCAATTGCCAATTGTGATCTGTATACTAACAACTAAATAACTGATGTAGATTTTATTGCCTGCAAATCTAAATAAGGACGATTCTGTTTTTCATGTGATTCTCAGTTAGTGAGCTAATACATAAGTCTGCACTAATGCTATACAGATGAACTTTAACGTGCATGTTTCAAGTAATTATACACAAGTGAAATCATTAGTGCTTTAGACTGTTCCATATACATTAAACCATCAAATAAAACGTGTATGTACTTTTAACTGTGTGTAATTGCTACAGATGTATACTACCAATTGACAATGTTCATTTTACCCAATTAGGAGTGTATACATGTAAATTAACTTTCATACTCAACTTAACTGCATTTCGGACCATCAATAATGTAAGTTTTTACTACACTCTTTTAAGTATTTATGACCCATCTTTTTAACAATGTGTCAATTTACATACTCCACAACTATTTATTATTTCGCTTGATTTATTCACTGTTTCTATTTACACATAGCATTTTTTAACTTTAAATTATAACTTTCTTTATTACCGTTGTATTAAAAGTAAATACATGGTAGACACAAATAATATTGCTAATAGTTGTGAACCAGTTTTATAATTTACTCTGTGTAATAATATTAACCTTACCTGTTTATAAATCTCTATGCTAAAAACATATAAACACGAATATTTAATAGTGTGTTATTTGCCTTCGATTCTAACACAATCTAATTGATGCACGTTTGTATGTACAATGTAGCAGTTGTACATCTGTACCCAATAATACTAACAGCACAGAATTACATTAAATATTACAATATTTGAAAGTGGGTCCCTGAGCAGGTTATATAACTATAAAAATACACGCGTCTGTTGTTCTAACCTGTGTTTAACATGGTTATTTACGATCATGACTCAGAACGTACAATCTGAAGTGTATATATAACTATAACACAGTTGACTATTGTTTAAAAACAGAATGGAAACGAATTAAGGCGCAGAGACAGACAGGGACAAGGGAGAAACGTAATGTTGCCATCATAATAGTTCTAAAGAGTGTGTGTGTGTGTGCAATATGTAGCTACACACGTGTAGCTTGTAGTATACATATATCAACAATATTGATTGCATTGCATGTGACGTTTGTTAAGAATAGAGAGTGGACAGGCATTCTGTACAGATAGTCATTGTTAGGATAAAAATGCAAAGTTGTAATCTGATCATCTTAATGGTGTTTTTATGAATGAAAAGGTACATGAACCTACAAGACAGTCGCACACGAAACTTGTCTTTAACTCTGTTGTACACACATAAACCATTTAGCTATTTGTATTTTACGTATGGAGAATTCAAAGATTTATGCCCATTTGCATTTTATTTTGTAGCATTGAGATGTTGGATTATTTTATATTCCACTAAAATCTAATCACGCGTTTGGGCATACACATGCAATGCTAATGTATTCTAATAGTAGCTTAGCTAATGGCTAGCCAAATAATACACAGATTGCAAACATTTATTGAGTTGTACAATAAAATGGAACTGGATTGGTCGTTAGAGTGCTCATCGTCCTTTAATTCTCTACACAGCTCTAACTATATTGCTATGAATCTTCCTTTGGTTATACATAGACAGACATTTTTACAAACGTGTTTCCATGCAAAAGGAGAGCCTTGCACATATTTTATTTGCATAGCAGTAAATATCCCTGTGGATAAAAATATGAAGACAGATAGTCGAATCAAACAAGAAAACCAGACACGACGCCACAACTAATCTCACGATAAAATTGTAGGTACGGTTTTCATTAACAAAATCTTTTGTTTATTCCAACTTATTAGACTCTCCAGTATAAACCATACTTATCTGTGTAAAGGTATCTTGCTATCTAAAAGGTAGAAGTGCATATAAACAAAGCTTAAAAAGAAAAATGAGACAAATTTGTATTTATTTACATGGAAAATCTTAGCATGCATCTTGTAGTTCATACTAGATATCGTGAAATATACATCAGAATGACACGAAGGTTTAATTCTGCTCATAAACTTGAGCTCTCTTAATTTATGCACTAAAACACCATTGTTATTGCTTACTCATTCATCCTCAATCATTCTTAATCATTCACTCTTGCACAGGAACCAACGCATTACTAAGCTATGACCAATCTTCCTAAAATTTTAATATGTATCGTTCATGTATGACGAGGAGAATTGTGATGAGTAAATTGTAATCTGTCAATAGGGATATGGAGTGTACTAGGAAAAAGTGTTTACGAATTGCATTGCTATTAGATTGGATGCATGAATTCGTGTTTAAAGATTCTGTCTGTATTTATTATGATGATTGGTTTGCTTGGTTTTCTTCATTATGAAGATGGGCACTATAGGCTACGGCTACAACACTAACACTACAATAAACACTAACACTTTTATATACAGAGCAATAGTTGCACTCTCGAATTATGGAGTGTATATGTATGAGGAGTCGAGTTTAATTCTAATTTGAATTTGGTTTTGAGATCTTTGTTGAAAAGATGGAAGAGACATAATGGTTGTAAATAATGATAATAGATGAATCGGATTGAAAGGAAATGAAAGGATGTGCTGTCTGTTCAACTGCAACTGCAAGTACAACGAAAAAGACTGAACATCTTCAACAAGAATGCGTTTTCAAGTGGTCTTTTTGTTCGTGGTTCTGGTTCATTGCGTTAGTGATGGTGTCCTGAGCTTCAACCTTGAACCAAAGTTACCTGTCATTAAACGGGGTGAACCCTCCTCGTATTTTGGATTTTCTGTGGCCCAGCACTCCACCTCTGAAGGCAACTCTTGGTATGTCCAATATTATTATTCTTTTCTATGTATGTCTCCCAATCTCACCGGGTAATATTTTACCTCTCTCTTTCATTCCTCTATATGCCCACTCTGTACTTAAGGCCACCTCGTCTACAACTACAACTCCACTAACAATACTTCCTTATAATATTTATGTTCCTCTCATTTTGGTTTAACACTCAAATAAAACACCTATATACTCCTTATATTATACCCAAGGGCCTAGATCGATATTCCATTTGTTCATGAGCAACTACTTTTGACCACGAATTACTATTATATACTTACAAACTCCTGCCTATACACACAATCACTATACAAATACAACAATACCTACAGATAAATATAAATACAAATAAATATCTACAATTTAGATACAATTGTCTATATACCGGTTCATGGAGTTCATAGAGCAGACCATGTATTATTGCTATACAAACTGTAGGTACATAGCTTTATGCTTCAAAGTACCCACTCATTCAGATACAAACAGTTTGTATTGCATTTTAGTGTAGTGTAAGGGATATGCAAATAAGGAAGCTTATACACACCTGGCGTAAACTACATACCAGATAAACTTAAAAATGCAAGGGTAAATTACCACAATACAGCTGAATGCTAAAATGCGGTAAAAACTTATAAAAAGTTTGTTTTTCTTCATAATGTTCATAATTAGTAATGCATTAAACAATAGGTACTACTCTAACGTTGATGTGATTTTTTATCTTCATTTTGGGTACCTATACTTTTTTTGCACGGGAAATGAAATAAAAGAGTTTTGTTGGGATTAAGTTTGTAAAATTATGGAGAAAAAGTCTGTTAAAACTAGCATTGAACCACAGAACTACAATTATAAGAGCAAAATTATTATAGGTATGTACTTCAATTAAGGCTTTCATGTATGGCTTGTTTCACTAGCTAAGGTGTGGTGTACCGTCGCGTCGTCGTTGTCGTGAACGTTATATTATTCTATTGTACTTTATATACTTTGCTAGTTAAGAAAAGATTTCCTGGTAAAGGTATTTAGTTGAACTCGCAGTCTGTTACCTTTCGTTTTCGAGGGTCACGTTTAGTTTGTGCGAGAAACTTATGCATGTTTTACACATATACCTAGATGTACCTACTTTATATGGAAGACTGTCTGTGTGTAAGGGCAAGAAAAATGTATATGGCGAGACAAAAATTTAATGTTGTAAAGAAAAGCTGGAGATTTATGGAGAAGTATTTCAATGTTTAGATTCCATATAATCCTCCGACCCGAAGTGCCTATACAATGCATTTTATATGGGCTAAATAACAGACATATAGAAGATCCATCCTGCTGTTCCAAATTCAGCTGCATTGAAGATTGTCGTTCCATAGCATTGTAATGACACGATACACCTATAAGTATTCAATTTCGGCAAAATTTACTCGGTCACCTTTATGTATTGTGTGAAGTACTTACCAGTAATATTCCTCCAACACATACGTTTAAAAGTAGCTTTAATTTTATTAAAGAAAACTCGGGTTACAGCTAACAACCAACAAGTAAAAGGTAGTTTATAGCTAGGAAGTATATTACGGTGGCTGCAATGGGTCGGGCAATACAAAATACAATAAGTGGGGTACACACAACTACAAAGGTAGTTTGTTAGTTAATCCCATGTCAAGCGATCCGCTTTCAGGTATTTGTTTCCACTACTACGTGATAGCTGTGCAATAAAAGTTCTTTTTTGAAACTACCTACAAATGCATTATTAGTGGTTCTTAGCTGTTTTAGCTATTTGTACTTAGAAAAGGAAAAAGTATGTTCTGCCGCATTTATTTAGTGGTACATGGGAACATACAGCGACAATGTTAAGAAACCAAGTATTGAGTTGCAATTTAATGTGCGCAACGAATTCCATCATTTCTTGCTCAGTTTTTTTCCAAGTTGTACTTTTTCTCAAGTATTATAGGTGGGTAGAAAATTACAGTGCCATGGGAGTACACAATGCAATTCCTAGTCAGAGTTTTGCTGTACAAGCGCAAGAAAGACAGGAAAATACCAAATTTTTTGCCGCAATGATTTTCGAGTGTACAAATACCAATTTTATAATGTATATATGGGGTATAAGGTTGAATACTTGTCTTTCTCAGCATTTTGAAGTGAATGCAGTAAATGCAGTGAGCGACATAAAGTTACTCAGCACTTCAATTCACAGCAGTCATCATTCTCATCATCATGCTCGTCATTGTGCACAAGTAGACAAAATCACTAACTACCCATTTACATTACTGTAAGACAAAACAAAAAAGGAGACTGAGAAACCTAAATGATAAAATTCGAATGTATGACTCAGTACGTGTTTCTTGTAACGATAAATATTTTCCATTGCTGCATGCACTATATAAAAGAATATGCGAAAAGCGAAAAAGTGCACAGCATGCAAATACGATGAAATGGAGTAATGTAGGACATTTAAGTTAAGTGAGTTAGTTCAACAAGTATTAGGACTAAATGACATGTATTTGACATCAAACATCAATGAGTAAGTACATTCAAACAGTTAGTTTTATTGTCGAACACAAGAATCCACTTTGTCTCAATCCGGAAGCTTTGATCCGATTAAATCGAGTTTGCTTTTTGGCAACTCTCATTCTATACGGGAATAATATTCCATGCAATAATGTCTCCAAAGTGTCGTTCGCTGTGTATTACAGTACAGTGTGGATATTGAGTAGAGCTAACTGCCACTGGATATTGCAAATCTGCAGAGTGATTACAGCAATAAAAACAGATGAGCGTATAGCTTTAGTGCTAAGCCCAGTAAAATCGCCAGTAGATTTGCATTTGCATAATAGCTATCTGCGAACTATAGTAGAGAGACGTAGCAAATTATAAATAAAGTTCAACAACTGCGAATAAAGACCCATACTTAAGATTAGTGTAGCATTCTATAACAGTTATCGTTTTATTTACTGCTTTTAATTTTTATCGACATGTTTTGTTTAGTCTGATGAACTCTTGTCATACATTCGAGCGGAGTCAGAGACACAACATAATTTTTTTCCACTATACAAACTAATTTTACTTTGGACAATGACATGGAGTACCACTTAATTACAATGTGTTTAAGCATTATTTACTCTACACATTAAAAAAGTACATCCTCCTTTGATACTTTTCCATATAATTATAAATAAATTATAGCGATTATGACCAATTATTAATAATTTCTCAATAGAAATACCGTTGCGTCACAGTCTACAATGTCACATAGAATATATCTACATTGTACAATAAATAATTTTGTGATTATAGTATACCTAATTAACAACATGCATAGAATATTATTGAGAAATGATAAATTAATTTGTTAGCGTTTATATGCTTCAGAATGTTTTTCTTCTTGGAGACACTCAGTGTGCCTTGTTAAAAGAAATTTACTCTGCGTGATTTCTTGTTAATTAAGAGAATAATTACAAGTGCCAAGAAGTTATGAGAGCACGTCATTGTTGGGTGTCCCCTATATCCATACTTCATTTCAGAGTAATTACTCGTGATGCAAAAGCTTTAGAGATACAATTTATTGTACGGTTTGAACTTTGATAAGTTAAATAAACTAAGCCATTGACATTTGAGTCAAAGATCACAAAATCTTTTTTCTTTACTTTTCAACCTACAAGAGAACGTCATCGTTACATTTTATAGTTATACTTGTATGTGTGACAGAAACTAACTTCGCTTAAATTACAGAGTGTACTCTAAAGTACCTAAAGTTTGTTTGTTTGTAGTATTATTATTATTACGGTATTGTTTAAAAGCCGTAGCACTATATCGAAACGAGTTGTTTATCAAACGACTCTTAGTTAGTTAGATTTAACCCAAGTAACATAAAGTATACCTATCTCAATCTCCGTACGCCATGCATACCGTACATACAAAGACGCAACGTATTATTGTAAGTGCTACGTGCGTATTCTGTGTAAATGGTGGTTCAAGTGTTTCAGTGCACTTCAACTTGATTCATTCAAAGTGGAGCAGTGATTGTAAAGTATCTTTGTACATATTTATTATCAACATAACCCTTCATTTCACCCATGTGTTGGATTATCGGTCATTTAATGTTGCGTGAGCTACAGGATGTTAACACTGTCTTTAGTCCTGCAGTCAAAGCTAGAAAATACCGCTGCACCGATATGGAAAATTTATGAAAGAGTCAACTGTAATGTTTCCAATATCCAGGATAATGCTAATATCAATAGCTTTATCCTGAGCTTTCATTAGCGGAGTTTGAGACTTGGCCATTCTTGAGCCGTTTGTTCGGCAGGACAAAGTAGAAGTCTGGTGTAGAGTCAGAAATCCACACAGTTGGTGGCTCGTTGTTTGATGACGTGATTTCAATATGACTTCATAAGGAAGGTTTTCTGACACTGACAGTGAAAAGCGACAAGACAGTGCATCTGTTGTTTTGTATTAGTAAAAGGACGTAAAGAGCAACTCCGCTTCTGCAGCAGCATCAAATCACTTAAACTTTTACAAAATTAAGATACTACATAATCGTAAATATACTTTCCATACTCAGTAAGTGCCTTTTATGTGTAGCGTACGTGTGTGCAGGAGAATTCTCATTGAAAGTAAAAGTAAACAGTAAGGAAAGCTTTTGAGTTGGTGCAATATGGTAATGCACACATTGTATTATTGTGCACAACACAATGTGACATGCATACATTCTAAGGTACAAGAAAGAGTGGAGGTACTCATACTCTTCACATTGTTTGAGCATGTAATTGGTCTGGCAGTC
>JAQFYB010003071.1:0-21053 GCA_034694085.1 Pogonognathellus longicornis | reverse complement strand
TTGGGGTGACTTGGCACACCTTTGGGGTGACTTGGCACACCTTTGGGGTGACTTGGCACACCTTTGGGGTGACTTGGCACACCTTTGGGGTGACTTGGCACACCTTTGGGGTGACTTGGCACACCTTTGGGGTGACTTGGCACACCTTTGGGGTGACGTGGCACACATTTGGGGTGACATGGCACACTTTTGGGGTGACTTGGCACACTTTTGGGGTAAGTTGGGACACTTCTGGGGTAATTTCGGACCCTTTTGTGGTGACTTGGGACATTTTTGTGGTGAATTGGGACACCTATCGAGTAAGTTGGGGCACTAGTGGGCCGCTTTGGACACTTTTGAGGTGACTTGAGACACGTATGGTGTAAAATTGGAACACTTTGGGGTGACGTGGGACACTTATGCTGTAATTTGTGACACTTTTGGGGTGACATGGAACACTTTTGGCTTGTATTGGGACACTTTTGTCCTACTTTTCAACCTACAGCACTGTTGCTGTAGGTTGAATAAATAAATTGGTTTGAAATAAAATTATGCAATTCTTACATTTAGGTATCAATCAAAGTAGTAACAATAGATGAATTTGTACCCAAGAAACAGCTTTAAATGTTACGCCTAATAAAATGGCTTAAAATATTTCGGGTGAATTAAGACAATTTTTATTTCGTCAAGTTATTCAACCTACAGCGGCTTGCCCTACTTAGCAAACGATAATTATGGGAACATGGAGTAAATAACTTCATGGATAAATAGTATTCTAAATGACTTTAATTAATATCACTCTCAATTACATCCACTATACAATACAACAATAACAAAAATGGATTTCAATAAGCTTCATGATATTGAAATGAAAATGAGATTTAATAATTATTTCTGTAGTTTTAATTTTTTTATTTAACCATATCCGTTTTAAACATAAACATAATAACATAATTACATTCTTATGTTGCATACTGATATATACTAGCCTTTCACAATTTGTACTGGATTTATAACAAACATTTTGGCAAATATGAAGTTCAGTATTATATCGGTCATGTCAACTACCGGTGTTATAGATAAATAACTGAAACACTACATTCTGGAGGGAGGCTATAATTAGAGGGAGGCTATAATTATACAAAATTGATTTCAAAGGAATCTATGAATAGAATGAGGCAACTATTAAAAGGGGAGGCTAAAATTAGAGAAAATTCGTTAAGATATGGAGTTGTAGTATAAACATGTTTTTCTGTAATAATATACGTGTATTTGCTTATTGCCGTACACTATTGTTTTATGGACTTGATAGATACAGAATAGTTAATATTAACATATTATGTTCAGTTGTTTTATAACTTACCTAACATACCGCAAATGTATCTATTTTATTGTGGAGCTTTCACTTTATCCCTGCCGTTCAATAGCGTTCATTAAAGGTACCTATAGCGACGTTTATTAGAGAGAATACGCTATTTCACTACTAGCAGTTTAGCATGAATTTGCAATTATGACAGATAAGTTAACGCGCGGTATACCGCCACATTGAAAATAGATTGTAGCATTTTCTAAATATTTTAAATACAAAATCTGGTTTATATCTGTCACACATTTATTGGTCTTATGAGACAGGCAACTGCGAGGAACAATACTTATCGTCATATATGTAAGAAGTTATAACGGAGTGCATAAAAACAAGTATGGTACACTTTAATTAAATGCACATGAATGTATTTTCATTTATTTAGTAGGTTTTCGGCCAATTTTTAGAGTTATCATAATGATTGGAAAGTAATAAAAGTACAATTGTAATAGTAATTAATTAAAATGTAGCAGTGTCAATGGTAATGCATGGTACATTTCGGTTGTTCTGCGCTATAGTGCTGTAGTATAAAAACATATTTTTTCAGTAATCGTTTAATGATATACGTGTATTTGGTTTATTGCCATAAAAGCCATACGCTCATGTTTTAAAAGCAGGCTTGATAGATGGTTAATATTAACATCATGTTCTGTTGCTTTAGACAGGCACGTACGTATCTAGAGGGGGTGTACTGGGTGCACGGGCACACCCCAGAATTCGTTTGATAGCTCAAAAATAGCTTATTTTATCATAAAAGTTCAAAAATTTGGAAAAAACATCGCGCTACGCGCAAATGTAATGCGTTTTAAGTTGATTTGCACCAGCGAATACAGTATTGCAGCTTTTCTGCATAAGCAGAATGACAGATTTTTGTATTCAATAGGAAGCTAGTTTTACTACACAAAGCTGAAGCTGAATGCTGAAGCCGACCGACAGCCAATGAAATATGTTAGATGAAATTGTTATTGATATTGTTATTAATTGGGAGCCAATGAATTATGTTATATGAGAGCCAATCAGGAAGAGGACTACTAATTCAACTAGAGTATCTCGCTTTGTGGGCGGTTTAAGCTGGCTTCAACTTTCTGCTTCAACTGTGTGTAGTGAAATAGGCCTCATATTCAATAGAAAAACCTGTCGTTCTCTTATTGTTAAAAAGCTGCAATACTGTGTTCGATGGATTTGCACCTAATTCCAATTCGAATTTTGCTCTATCATAATTAATTTCTGTAAAAATCCTTGATGTGCACCCCCCAGCTTACAATCCTATTTACGTCCCTGGCTTTAGAAGTATAACTAATTTAAACAGTCAACATAATTTATTGGTTATTTAAAACAAGAACTTAGAATCCTTCCAAGTAAAGCACCCATGATTTTATTTCAACTCGACAACTTTAAAAATTCCATAAGCTTTTGTTATAGTCAGGCACGTATCTAGACGGTGTGCACAGGGTACACGTGCTCCCCCAGAATTCGTTTGATATAGCTTATTTTACCATACAAGTTCAAAAATATTTCTGTCTAAGCGCGAAGTTGATGCGTTTTAAGTTGGTTTGGACATAATTCAAAGCGCTGTATGCACTCATTTGTTCCTCATATTAAATTTTTGCTTTACCATTATATACTTTCTGTAAAAAACCTTGCTGTGCACACCCCACTTTACGATCCTGGATACGTGCCTGGTTATAGTTCACATGAATATAAACTTGCTTTGATTGTGCTAAATCAATTTAAACTCGGCAACTCAGGTAGGTAAGGTACCTACTTGTCGTCAAGTTATTTTACAAACATAGACAAGAGTCGCTCAAGTATTTAATACTTGACCAGGCACGTAACTAGGATCGTAAGCTGGGAGGTGCACGGCAAGCTTTTTTACAGACTTTAATTAATAATAGACCAAAATTCGAATATGATGTACAATTGAGTAAATACAGCGCTTTGAATTAGGTGCAAATCAACTTAAATTCACTCACAGCGCGATCT
This sequence comes from Pogonognathellus longicornis, assembly GCA_034694085.1. Classification (NCBI taxonomy): domain Eukaryota; kingdom Metazoa; phylum Arthropoda; class Collembola; order Entomobryomorpha; family Tomoceridae; genus Pogonognathellus; species Pogonognathellus longicornis. The sequence goes on along the minus strand of JAQFYB010003071.1, from coordinate 17,728 downwards.
TTTTTCAAAATTAATTTTATGGTAAAATAAGCTATTTTTAAGATAGCAAACGAATTCTGGGGGTGCACGTGCACCCAGTTCACCCTCTCTAGATACGTGCCTGTACTTGACTAGCAACCATCTTTGAAGTGGCACAGCTTATTGAACGAAACAAAACTCAAACATTGATTCAAATACCATAATTCTACTGAAAAAGTTGTAGCAATATTTAATTTGTACATTAGATATTTTCATAATAATATGTTACCTATATGAAATAATCTTTATTTGTGAAGTGAAAAATCAAAAAATGCATAAATTTTTAACAGTTATAATAATATTTTTTATTGTGGTCAAAGAATCGTTGGCTACAAATGGACGACCATATCCACTTGATCTGAAACATTTCAAAAACTGTGCTTTCCATTTTCAAACCAGAAGCAACGATTCAGGTGTGTTTGAAATTGAACGTTTCTTATTTACCAATCAACATGGGCAACCCTGGACAATTTATAATTATCAAAAGTCCAAAATAAAATTCGAAATTCAAAATCAGGATCCAACATTTATTAGCAAGGAAGTTTGTGACGTCAATATTCTGATTTCTCCTACAACTGAAGAAATCCATGACATGGTAAACACTTTCCGTGGTATGAGGGAGGAAAGTTATTTCCTTATCATTTATTCTCTGAAAGATTTATCTCTGCGACACAACATTGTAAAAAATATTAGGAGCGTGGTAAGTAAATTCGAGGCAAAATTTGTAATGGCATTTTTGAATACCAACAATGAACACAATCTGAGAATGTACTTAAGACCGTCAACAGGCACTTACCATTTTAAATTAAAAGTATTTAATTTTAATCCGTCTCTATGGGACTCAGTATGGAAAGTGAAAATGTATTATTATGAGAGGCTAAGAATGTATGTCATTTTTCATCATTCTTATAAATTTAAAGAACATAGAAAATGTCCTAAATCTGTGTACGAAAATATCAAACGTAAAAATCATAAACACAGCGAGTGCAGTTCTGCACACATTCAGCTGAAAATACTGCAAAGCCACTACAATTTAAGCCTTCAATACACAAACACAAAAGTCAAATCGAATTATAACTCAATGCGTCCAAGATGTTCTGATAACCTTTATAAATTTTATATGAAGTCTGTTTATATTAAATATACCTCTAATCATGTGATGTACTGCACAAAGCATCAAATAATCGAATCAAATTTTCTCAGTTGGGTGTATATTGGACATGACGAAATATCTTGGATTTTAATCGGCACTTCCTACATTGCAATTACAATTTATTCGTATTTCTACATCTTCATTGGAATTCGCGTTAAAAAAACTATGCATGCATATTCATGGCTGACTGGAATTGCCGTTTTATTTCGACAGGACCACACTCCAATTACAAAAAAACTTCTTTTGCTGTTAGCATTTTACGGCTGGTTTCTTTCGGTGTGTTACGAATGTTTTGTGAAAGCTGAATACTTCGCTGGGTTTGAAGTTGACCCAATAAAAAACGTTTCAGAATTGTTGAAACAAGAATACAAATTCAATTTTCATCCTTCAACTGTTTGGGGATATGACTTCGAGGAATTGATTAAGAAATATAATGTATCCATCTCTAAGGATTTATTTCACCCAATTCCATCTAACTACAAATATTCAATTTCCGATAGGCTAAACTATTATCATGCAAATAAATTGTTCGAATTCATTAGTGGCGCTGGTTTTGCTCAAGTTCCGTTTCACAAATTCCAATGTTATATTCTACCTGAACCATTTGATTCCGTGAGAATAATATGGACTTTCCATAATCGCTATCAGAATGCATTGAAAAGAAGCACAGCAACCCTGCAATCATCAGGCATAATTGATTTTTCCGAGAATATAGATGGCCGTTTGTGGAGTCTGAATTTTCATGAAGAATCGGATCGTGCAGAATTTTTAAATAATAAGCCGATAGCAATGACAATCTTTTTAAGAATTTACACTGTATTTGGCATTCATGCTGTGTTATTATGCATTTGTTGGTGTGTGTTTATATCAGAGTTTTCTATACATTGGCTAACACGTATTGTTTTGAAAATATATTGTACATATTTGTTTATAAACACGAGTACACTGGTGGAAGATTTCTAATTTTAGAATTCAAATTTTTTAATGTTTTATATTATTCAATTCTTAATTTACATTACTCACCTCAGCAACCTCTAGTGCCTGATCTAAAATGATTGATGGAGTATATATGATTTATTGGTATTAGCCAAGTATTAGCTAATAAAAAACAATTACTGAGTTGGCGTAGTAAAAATAAACTGTGCTTAATGGATTTGGATTTACATTCTCGTTATACACTGCCCTACCAAATTATTAGTAGCAATTTTTTACTGTGCAGGGCAATATGAAACTATAAAATATGCTTAGTGGTTTTAAAACAAGTTTATTGATTTTAATGTACACAACTAAGCCATGGTACTTACAAAGCTTAATTTAAAATAAATTAACCTGTTGTCAAAAGGTCTTGCTTTGAGTAATTCATATACCCAACTTTAGCTTATAACTCAACATCAGTTATAAATTATTAAAATATTTTTCATCGAAGCAACTGTTTGAGTCTCAATGCCATATCATGCCATAAACTTAATGTTATATTTACAACTAGTTAATCAATCGATCCTCTTGGGGAAAGGAAAGGATGAAAGCAAACTATAACGAAAGTGAATCCGGGCTGCGCAGGCCTTTGCTGAATCTGGGTAGGTAGAAAAGAAATTATTATTTGATTTCTTCTGAGAAAGAATTGGAGTATTCTGTTATCTATCATCTATATTTTCTCGATTCTAATCAATTTTTTACAGCAATTTTTGAAGCAGCAAAATGTTACAAATAATAATTAAAAACCTGAAACAAAAAATGGGCGAAACATTAAATGAGGGATAATTATTTTTAAAAGATATGTGAAATGTTTGCACAAAATGAATTATAACACAAAGACTTTAACTTCGTTATGTTGGTTAGAAAATATTTTATTTGGCGATTTCGGAGTAGAAATACAAAAAGATAAAAAAAATTGGAAGGTAGAATCGAGCTAACTCCGAACTCCGAAGTACTGTTTCCCGGACGGTACACGAAAACATTCCTTGAACCGTCCCATACACCGAAGTATATGAAACAATATCTGTTTGTATCTCAATGTATTTTAAGTAAAAAGCTAGACGCGGTCCTCTTTAACAATACTTTTAACATTGATAATAATTTTAAAATCGCAGGGCCGTAACAAGAAGGGCCCGGCCGTGAGGAACAAAGAGCGGCTGTCGGTATTGAAGAACCCCTGCAGACTAAATACCGAAAACACGTCTGTTATCGCGCGTAGCGCGAAAAATTTGAGCTATTTTAGGCAGATATCAAACTAAAATGCATAAAATTCGTTCATAGCGCTACACATTTTGTCCTTTTTTGGTAAAACAACTTCTTTTTTAGGGATTTCGGTGTGTGAAATTGTTGCCTTTGACCTCCCTCTTAATACAGCCTTGGTTCACTGCGACTATTATTGCAATTTCATAGCCCAGTCATCCTGGCGATCCCGGCCGTTTGCGTCCCGGCCGTGAGGACGTTCCTCACCCCCCCCCCTCCCCATCGTTACGGCACTGTAAAATCGTAACTGCCCGCAACAGTAAATGTTTTTATAATACAGAGATTTTAATTTCGGTATGATTGTTAGAAAAGATTTTATTTATGGATTTCGATTTTTTTATCTGTGTGCATTTCTACTTCGGAATCGATAAATAAAATCTCTAAAAAATGAAATTATGGCAACTTTGAGTAAATTAATTCCTGGATAAATAGTATTTTGAATGACTTTAATTAGTATCACTCTCAATTACATATGCACTATACATTACAACAATAATAAAAATTGATTTCAATAAACTGATATTGAAAAGAAAACAAGATTGAGTAGTTGTAGCTATAGTTCTAATTTTTTTATTTGACCATATCGATTTTAAACATAATAACATAGAATCACATTGTTTATTGCACATATTGATACTAGCCTACCACAACTTGCGCTTGATTTGTTGATTTACAATATAAACATTATGGTAAATATTAAGTTCAGTATTATATCAGTAATTTTAACAACCAGCCAGTGTTATAGCTAATTAACTGAAACACTACGTTCTGGAGGGAGGCTATAATTACTATGCAAAATTGACTTCAAGAGGGAGAATGAGGCTACTCTTAGAAGGGGAGGCTAAAACTTTTAGCCTCCCCTTCTAAGAGTAGCCTCATATCTAAGAGTAGGTAACAAAATTTGGAAATTGGTAACAAAATTGGGAATTTGGGAACAAAATGGGAAATAAAGAACATAATTGGAAAATTAAGAATAAAATTGGGAACAAAATGGGAAATAAAGAACATAATTGAAAAATTAAGAACAAAATTAGGAAATCAGTAACAAAATTGGGAAATTGGGAAGAAAATGGGAAATTAAGAGTAAAATTGGGAAATTGGGAACAAAATTGAGAAATTGAGAAGAAAATGGGAAATTAAGAATAAAATTGGGAAATTGGGAACAAAATTTAGAAATTAAGAATAAAATTTGGAAATTGGGAAGAAAATTGGAATTTTAGAATAAAATTGGGAACAAAATTGGGAACAAAATTGGGAAATTAAGAATAAAATTGGGAAATTGGTAACAAAATTGTGAAATTGGTAACTAAATTGGGAAATTGGTAACTAAATTGGGAAATTGGTAACTAAATTGGGAAATTGGTAACAAAGTTGAGAAATTGCTAACAAAATTGGGAAATTGGTAACAAAATTCAACCTAATTTTTTAGGAGTCAGGACTTCTGACTCCTAAAACATTGGTATACTGAGTTACATTGTGTTCGACTCAACTCTTCTCCAAACGAAAAATATTTTTTTGGGCTTGCGCCTGCAGATAAGCGATTCACAAATTATTTTCACTGCAGACCGATTGAGAAAATTGGAAAAGTTTAATTACGAATTAGAAATATTTTATTTTGAGAAGTTCAGATGGAATTTTTATAGTGATTGTTATATAGATACAGATTATAGAAATAAAGGATATGACAGGATTACGGAGTCTGTGATTTTTTCAAACTTTTCCCGTTCACTGCCCCCTAATGACGTCTGCAAACGTAAGTTAGAATGTAAAGATTGTTTATATATCCGCATAATATGTAGATATGTAAACAATCAATAACATCAACATGGGGATTAAGAAATTCGAAAAATATGACAGAATTTTTATTGCACAGCAAATTTAAATATTACAGATGAGAGCTTATTGTCCATGTGGATATGATTTCAATATTACGTATTATTTGCCTACGTACGACGTATAGTATTACGATTTATTCTCAATCGTACAATTCATTCAAAAAAAAGTTATAATAATTTTGCAACTGAGCGCTACGTTACATAAAGTGACCACCTAATTAGAATTTAACGATTTTATTCTATTGAGTATTATTCTATGTAGTATATATGTGCACATACATTAGTTTCAAACCACAATATACGAATAGTTGATTATGTAAGAATGTTTCCTCCGTCAATGACAACATTTTCTCCAGTAATCATGCCTGCAGTTGGACTGAGAAGAAACAAAATCAAATCCGCTGCTTCATTTGGGTTGATGAGTCTTTTAACGATATTTTTTTCCAAGAATGTTTCAACTAGTGAATCCCACTCTGCATCGCTCATTCCTGGAAGTTTTGACAACATAGGTGTGTCCATTGCACTTGGACTGATGGAATTCACTCTTATGTTATGTGCTCCTAGTTCAATGGCCATGATTTTGCTCAACATTATAACAGCTGCTTTGCTGCAACAATAACTGCTCACAATCGGTGAAGGTTTAAGTCCAGCCTACATGAACGGAAACAAAATGTATTTTTTCATATTATGTATTTTCAAAAGTTAGGTATGTTTATTTTTACCACGGAAGCGATGTTAACGATAGAGCCTTCTATTTTGTTTTGAATCATTCCTCGAGCTACTGCTTGACTCACAACAACGTAAGAATTTAAGTTTACGTCCATAACCCTAAAAAGACAGATAACACAACAAAACTTAAACCAAGCTTTATATATGTACGTGTACAGTGTACATTAATGAAAATGTTTGGTTAAAATATTACTTTTTCATAGTCTCCATATCCAAATCCATGAAATTTTGCCCCATACAAACTCCAGCATTGTTCACCAAGTTATCCAAAGGGCCAAAGGATTCAACGACTTCTTTTGTTTTCTGGAAATCCGTTAAATCCAGCGCTACTGCGGTGACATTTGGACATTCATTCTTTAACTCTTCAATGGATGCTTCATTCTTGTCCACCACAAAAACACTTGCTCCATCGTCATGAAGTTTTTTTACTACAGCTTTGCCTAATCCTGAAATTTGTTTTCAAATAATATCAAAAACATGATATTTTGCTTAACATTTTCTAGGCAGGTATATATAATTGTCAAAGAATAGTTAGATTTAAATATTGTAATTCTTATATATAGTATTAAATTTGCTAATTTGTGATACTTTTAGCTTTACATTGTACATGGTACAAATATCTACATTTTTATTGTTATTTAAGAAAGATTAAAGTTTACGTACCACCCGCTCCTCCTGTAACCAAAACTCTTTTCCCAGTAAATGGAATTACTAGAGCCATAACTATAGACAACTAGAGTGTAAATGTCAAGATAATAGATGATAGAATAGACTGAGTTGCAAATAAAGACTGATTTTGAGTTGACTGAGCACAAAATCTACAATAAGTATCAAGTGTTGTTGAGCTTTGTATAAATAATTGTATGGAGACTTGTCAAAACGAATGTTAGCTAAACCACGAAGTTTATACTATTAAAGACGAACAGACGTGTCCACATGTTTATAAATAAGATGGGAGGAAGGCGAGGGGAGCACAAACAATGGCAAATCTTGCATTCATTACAGAGTGGGCTAAATATCATAGTAAGTGTACTGGTCACTTAGATATAATAGGACCGCAATTATCAAAAATGATAAATTGATGTCTTTATTTAAAAAGCATACCTACGTAGGCGAGCAGACAAAGTAGACACGATTATTGGTTGGTAAGTTTTATCATTTTTAGATAGAAAAATAAGGGTAGTATGGTATGTTATGTTGTGAATGACTTAAGAGAGAAATCATACACATTTTTTATTGTGAACCTCCCAGTGAACCTCCTTCGGTACGCGCATGTTCATATGTATTTACCAGGTTTTTGACCCTAGTTAATTTGTATTCACGGATAGATAGTAAGTGATTTCTTTGTCGCATACAAATATTTTAAATACATGATTAAATAAGTACGTACCTATTCAGTGTAAAAATACCTCGTAAAATGGTTAGAATATAGTAGGTAGATTAGATTAGTATAATTAGTTAGATTATAATGAAGTGATAATCAGTTAGATTATGACAATATTGCATAGCTTAATATAATTATAGCTCCTTACTATTTTTAGAGTAGACTATATAGTACGAAGTGAATAGAACTGTTTAATATTTTTTGTTATATTAAAGGAAAAGTTCAAATCACGCATTGAATTCTTTCTTGCTCACAGTAAAGCTCACAGTTCAATTTGTTTCAAGTGTATAAATAATGAACTATCGCAAACAGATGTAATAAAGTAACACATTGAATATGAAAGAGTAACACAACACCCCACTATTTTTTGTATTCGCACCCCTGGCGTAGCCACAGGGAACAGGAGGACAATTGCCCCCCCCCCCCCAAATAGAAAAAATACGACATCTGCTTAATTTTTGCCAAATAAACTGAATATTTTGATTTATAAATTCATAATATCATTCACCATTTACTTTCCTCAACTGGGGATTATGAATGATGAAGATGGGAGAGTTAGGGAAGATTAAAATGTAGATGTGCTTCAGAGTTTATCAAACAAAATTAATAACTGATTCCTAGTTTTAAACGAAAAATGATACGTATAGGGCATAAAGTGCTGAATAAAACATTTAATTTTGAGCTTGTAACAAAAGTAGATAAAGAATAAGGTTTTATTAATAAAAGAAAATAATTTATTACACACTATGATCCGTAGATATTTGATGTTAAAATTAGAGAATGAATCGCTCTGCTCTCTGTCAAGTAAGTAACATTTCAAATCCCTATTTCAAATCAAGTCAAATCTTGGTGGTCGAATCGTGAATGTTCCATTTCACAAACTCAAATCCATGAGTTTTCGTGACACGTTGACCGACTACAGCAGCCAAACAAAATGACCTGGGGAATTTTAATCCTTCTCAACCGAGTTGATTAAATCATGCTCTACAACATATAAAAAATTTAGGAAAATCAGAAGAACCCAAATCTGCCATGTAAATTTGACGATCTCCTTTATTAAAAATAATATAGTTAATGTTGAACAACTTTCTATCATTTTCTACATACATAGGGTACAGATCATGAATAAAAAACATCATCATACTATAATATTTTTTGGTAAACCGTTGGCATACAGACAAATAAAGTTAGCATAATTTAAAATATTAGTACATAATTATTATTAATTATTGATTATGTCATAAAATTAAAAGATTAATATTCTCACACAAACCTGAGGTTTTGTATCGTATATAACGAAGTTAGGTACTCGAATAACGAATGCAAGAATTTCCATTATTCAAACTTATTGTTAGCAAACAAATCTCCTGTTGTAAATAAATGTGCACAATCTGGTTGAATTTTATAGTTTATAGTTTGATGTTTTGAAGATTACTAACATTATGTAACTATATAAATAAGTAATAGCTTAAGCATGATGATACAATTGTATTCAATATTACTATATGTAATACGATTTTGTATGTTAAGTTTTAAGCACAATTATTTAAATTCATATACATATTGTTTGCATGTACCTACTTACATATACATTGTCATCATTGAAAGTTCTTAGAAAATACAATAGATATTCCAAATGTTGCCGCCACTAATTCTACTGTTTCAAAAATGTAAACATAATTTAAAGTCAATAATATAAAATACCTATTTTATAATAATCGCACTATATTCAGCAGCTTGTACAAAACGAAAAATTAGGTAGGTCGTATATATTTTAATATATACTTAACAAGGGTCATTTAGTTCGCAGCATAGACATAGTGATCGCGCATATAATTAACCTCTATCACCGACGGTGGCGTATAGTAATGAAAAACTTGGAAGAAAGTTGTCTAAAGAAGCAGTTTGGAAATGTTTGATAAGCAAAAAAACTGGTTGCTTTGAAAAATGTATGTTCATGCCAACACAAAATGGAGTACGCTTTGTATCATTTTAATTTTTTAACAGCAAGACAGATATTGGTTTTGAAATTGAAAATACTCCATACAAATACAAATAAAAAGGCCAACAACGACCAGTTGTAAAATATTCGGTTCTCTTATGCAGGATTCCACTTTAATTCGAATCCAGCATTAAGGTGTTCCGCTTCTATTCCAAACGCCGCAACTAGTATTGCGTTAAAGTACTCTGTGGAATTACTTAGCGGCATTCCAACGTCAATCTCACAACGCCTGTTTCAGAAAATGCGAATATATTCAATTTTTCAACTTTCAATCTAAAAAATCTGACTAAGTAATTGAGCTAATGTGGTGACGGTGACATAAATACAAATTATTATTAATTAATCACTTACCTATTCATACGTTGACCTACAGTATGGGACGTATTTCCGATGGGCCATGCCATGAAAAAACAATGCCTCTGGTTTTGTACATTTTGAAAAGTCATAGTGGCCTTAAACGGGTAAATAGCAGGATTCAAAGAAATTGTGACACCATTGTTTCCATAATCATTAGTTTGCCTAAAAGACCCTGCGACTTCGTTTATGTGATAGTGTGTATAAGATACAATTATTGGTTCCCAAAAAGGTTTAACCTTAATTTCTTCGAAATACAAATTGAAACCAATTGGAAGCTTTGAATCGGTATTGTTTGCGTGATTCGGCAGGTAGATTACAAATATAATGGGCCCCATTAAAATATGATCTTTCCTGTCTCCACTTTTTCTACAAGGATACAAAAACATATCGACCAATTAATATCTAAGCAACAATAGAATTTGCATGATCATAGACAATTTAACAGAAAGAACTCACAAGTTTACAGTATTATTCAGTTCTTTTATATCCATGCGAACATTCTGAAGGGCGATTACATCATTTTCTTTCATTGTGTCACCTAATAATTTGATACTGATATTGGACAATAGATCAACTCGTATCGTCCAAATGCAAATGGTCGTTTGTGTCCGATTGTTAACATAAGAAATCCGTCCTCTTTCCCCAACTAAAATTCCGCCGCATTCTCCAACTTATATTTCGCATTATGGGAAAATGCAAATAAAACATTTTAAAATTTCATTGTCAACCTAAACTTGTTTCCAACTCTGGGTGTTTAACGTTCGTAAATAATCAATTACTTTCGTTTGTGAATAGTAAACCGGTAGAAATACATAAATTCCACATATCTACTGTTACAGTACTGCATTATGCATTATGTACAGTGATTATACGTGAGCTAACAAGCCCAATTATTTTCATAACTCAAGTGTTATACGAAGCCATGACTCACCATTTTGTGTCCATGATATGTTAGCGCTTTCCAAACGGCTTACAGTTTTTCCTGATCTTTCACCTAATGAAAAAAATATATTTTGTAAAATTATTAAAGATTGAGTAGGTAGTTATTATATAATATTTATTATATTTAATAAGGGTATAATACAATCAACCATTCAAGATGAACGATTTTCCCTTGGAAAGATGTAAATAAGCGCTCTCAACCTGCAAAGGTAAATATAGATGTTAATTATCTTAATAAATTGATAGGTAATTTATGATTTCAATTACTTTAGTGTATAACTACAACTATATGGACTTTGAGAAACACTGACATTACTAAAATTAGTCAGTGCCGCATCAAGCCTGTTTAGAATTACTATATAACATCAACAAAATCTAAAGAAGTTATACCAATAATATTAATTTAAACATTACTATTTAAGCCAGTATCAAAGTTTTCAAAGTACTTAATTTATTAATTTTTAGGTTTTGATTTAGTTCGTCCAATTTGGTAATAATCTCAATTGAATGTCTCTTAAAATTAATACATTGGTAATTTTCGCACTTACTTCATTAGATTGTATATTATTTCTTTGAAGTGAGTTGATTTGTCCGCTAACATTTTTTAACAGTTGGGTATTCTTTGAAATCTACAAGTGATATTGCATTAAAATCTTACATTGCAATTTCTTATGAGCATAATTACGAGGGAGTGCACACATTTTCTAGAGATGAAAAGGAGGTCACAGGACATTTGAGCATGACAAAAACTAGAAGTTTTTCTCAAACGTACCCGAAAGCTCACATTTAAAGTTTCGAAATTATATTGCTTGAAGTGTACATTTTATTTGAGTGAGGAATTATATGGTTGACAAATTTTTTAATACTTATTCACAATTGAAAGGAAAAATATCCAAAAATAAGTTTCAGATGAACTGTATTTTTTTCTTATTTAATGATGGGGTATAAAATTTCCAAAAAAGTTATCGTCATATCTATCGCAATTCGGATGGGATTGATATCTAAATACATGGAAATAGAAGATGATTCAAAATCTCAAGGTTGAAAATAATAGCAAAGAACGTATCGAAGGGGGAGGTATCAAGAAACTTAAGAAATTTTCCGCGATATGAGTGAATTTAAATATAGAATTTTTATATTAAGTTTTTATTTTTTTTAAAAGTATTGGCATACGTTGCGGAATTATATTTTTTGGATTTAAAACCGGTTTAGGTACGGGTTTTGGGCTTTAAATTTTTCGGAGTTTTAGGGGGTGGTTAAAATTATATCGGATAGGGTTTGGCCATTTACGAAAACCGGTTCGGTTAGGGTGGGGTCGGAAAAATTGTGACCCTTCCCAACTCTAATACACAGAAAATAGAAGCAATGTAAAATATATTTCTATGCAAATTTAATTGTACATAATATTGTGGTGTACAAATCATAGCAATGTTTTACATTGCATTTAAAGTGATATACGTGAATGATAAAAGTGAAAGTGTTTCATACAGTACGGGATATTTTTTCATACAAGTTCACTCCATTGAAGTATACATTATTCATAACCCTTGTAACATTAATTTGTAAACACTCCTCCGATCCGCATTGAAATTTGTAGCAAGAGTTATGTGCGCTTAAATAAATTAAAAACATATCATATTGATTTTACCGCTTGATAGAGTGCTTCTATTCGTCGTTTCTGAAATGAAGACGAATGATATTAAGTAATTTGTGTGATGACCATAACTGCATTTACATTTAATCGTAAATCACTTAGAATGTGTAAAGTGTAGGTAGGTGTTTTAGGTATGGATTTGGCAGCTATGGGACTCAGGTATAGCATTGATTTTAAAATATATCGTTCATACAAGATGCATTTTATAATTTTGTTTTGTATAGTGCTACAAAATAAGCGTAGTACGGAGTTTTTCAATTATAATTTTATGGGTTTTAAAATGAGTTTAAACTAAAGAACAATAAAAAACAATTTTTTAAACGAGGTAAAATTTTAAAAGAAAAAAACAGTGATATTCTTGATTTGAAAAAATCTGGATTTGATTTTTCTATTTTTCTTGAAGATACAGAGTACACAATAAAATTTTTGAACAATTATATCTCTTCATAAACAAACCGAATTATGAGTTGCAATATTTAAATATACATGGAGGGATGGGATTTCAACATTAGGTCTATTATTTCCACCTTACTTTATATTGCCCAAATTAACCATTCATTTGTGAAAAGACCACTGAAGTATCGCTTTTCGAATGATATTTATCTCAACTTATAATTCTGTCGGGTCTCCATAAACAATTTTTTTTAAATGGTCATATTAATTTTTACATAAAATATATTTATAACGATACGCACGTGCTTTTTATATTTTACAGCACATGTTATTTTATTATAAATAATGTGTGGGGGACGTCATTCAATACACACCTGAGCTATTCATACTTTATTTATTTTACAATATATTAAGTGGTTTTTGCAGTTAAGATTATCATTTCTTTGTTTCCTAGTATGCCTACCGTTAAATCTGGAATTAAAAAATAGAGTAAAATCAAGTTTAATCATATTCAATTCACTGTCAATTTTTCAATAATGAGGAAATAAAGGATAGAACTATCCTAACTTTCATGTTCAGATTACTTCTTAAAAAATTTAATTCGTACAAGATTACCTACCTTGCTGAAATACTTCACTGGATGATCGTTTTGTTTTGTTGGAGTGCTTGTTGTGTAGTGGAGAATCAAAGTTCTCATCAAAATTAATTGTTTCCTGGAAGTAAAATGAGCGCCTTAACGTATCCAAAACATAATAAGCACCTATTCTGATATATTTAAAAAAATGCAACACATATTTGATCTTCGATGGTAAAGCTTTATTGAAGTCATTCTTTACCTTTTCGTCATGGAATGCTTGAGAATGTATTACATTTTCTCCGACTGCCTCAACCCTGAAATGATCGTTTGCAAACAAATTTAAAAATATTACCAGAATAGATATAATTGCACAATGAATGAAATTCATTTTGGGGAACATTTAATAAAATATTAGAATGAAAACAGTATGTGCAGTTCTCAAATTTTTTTCAAAATAAATACAAAAGTGGATTACAAAGCCAGTTAAATAGCAATGTTAAAATATTTTGCAAAAACTGTATTTTTATTGAATCTTTTATCCTTGGTTGGCTTCCGTTTTACTGAATCCTACGGAAATATATTTCGGCCGAGATATCAGTACTTAGTATTTTTATTATGTCTACATATTATAATAATATAGTAGATATATTATATCTCATACACATAAATATGGATATTATATTCATTGGTACAGTATCTTATCAATGTGGTTTTCCTTTTAATGAGTTCATTTTGTGCTTTTATACAAGGAATTTGCAATCAGGTTAATCGGTATATATGGCATAGCCAGGATTTGGTTTCGCGGGGGGGGGGGGGTAAGCTCAAAACATGAAGAATATACTATATGTACTAGTACTCGTGCGAAGCTAGAAAAATTTGAGCAAACTTGAGTCAAAATGGACATAAAATACTACACATATTTCGCGATTTTGTATGCCCTTTTTGGTGGACAATTGCCCCCGCACCCCTCCCAGGCTACGCCAGTGCGGTATGGTATTATGGTATATACCTAACTAAAAATCGTAGGTACCATAGAGATATCGAAATGCGCGAATTTAATGACCCGTAGCTACACACAGGAAACAGATCCATTGTATTTGGAACTTGGCGTAGCAAGCTAGAGCAAACTTGCGACCGTTGCTCAACGGTTTTGTAAAAATAATTGATAACCTAAAACGGACCAGTTTTCAAAAAACCCGACCTGGACATAGTGTTGTAATTAAAAACAATGTTAGAAACCTTTATAACTACCACCAATTTTTTTTTTTATTATTTACAGCTTAGTGACACCCTCATTAGTTTGAAACTAGCGAACGAGCCAATACCTTCAATGAACTTGAATTGTAGCCAAAGGTTTGCCGTTTTTAGTTCTAGCCAGAATGTGATGACGATGAAAAATAAAACATGCAAAATTAAATGATAAAATATGCACTTAATTTTTTTTAAGCATGACTGTATGTTTATGTAATGAGTATATTCTGAGGTTTACATTTTACATAGGTATATAAAGCATGCACACGAATAATATGGTTTTCCTAGTAGAGTCTACGGTAGTATAAATAGATACCGTAAAACTTCGAAAGAAAGCGGAGCCGTTACAACTTACAACAATTGTTGGCAGAATAAGTAGATTCCGCAACTTTAACCAATGCCTTTAAAACAATGCTTCTAACTCAAATATTCTCTCCACACCACCTCGTCCAATTGAGGCACGATTCTATTGAAAGCCCCCGCTTGTAAATAATATTTTACGATAAACTACTTTGAAAAATGATAATGTACCGATATACCGAAATGAACCGTTTATAAACCACAATTTTGCGTCAATAACTATTACTTGGTAACTTTCAGGATATACTACTACAGCAAAATTAAAACAAAGCCTACGAGTGTAGAAATTCAAGTTAAAAGTAAAATACTTTACTTCAATACATATGCAATGCAGAATGTATGAATTGAAGAATACTCTGAAATGCCGCAAACCATAATATTATTATTAGTTGAAAGTTGTGATGTTTTAATGATTAAGGTATTATATGAAGTTGTGAAGAAGCATACATAACAAATTCAACTAAAAAAAATGCTTGTTTATAGACCGTATACAGAATCCGTATCGGATACAACAGTCTGCCCCATCTTTTTCATAGGAAGTATTTAATTTTCTTTGTGTAATTGCGTCTTTGGGGGCGACAGCTCCATGCAACCGTATTACTATACTCTTATAGGCTTTACGCGGCTCTACGTGTCCGGGTTGTTCGACCTATTCATACCGCCTACCAAGCCATTGCATTTCGAAACTGTCATTAGGTACTGATAAGAGAATCTAATCCCCAGAGAATATGGTAATCACGAAGATACGCCATCGACTATCACGAAGAATCGTCACATCTCCAGTTCATAGCACAAACCAACCGTATGTACCCCTAAGATACCTGTACAGGCATTGCTTAGTAAGGAGCAAGTAGGATCTGCCCAGATTCGACATTGATTCCCCAGCACCACTGTAAAGCAAGGCTTTACCATTAGGCCACTGATGCTCCCTCTAACAAATTCAACTAAAATTGATTGTTTCCAGTACGTACAAAAACATAAATAGTATGATCCCAATACGTTTTTGCAACATTTGCTGGCATCTACCATAAAATTGGAAATGGCACAATCCCAAATGTTTTAAAATTGTGTATTGACTAATAGCGGTACTAAAATTTGCTTACAATTTTTTCCATTCTTAGAAAGTACAGAGGTTTTTTTACCCGGGACACTCTCGTTTTATTTTGTCAGACTTCATACTACCCAAAAGAGAATCAAATGTCTCATCCTTTTCTGCTTCCAAATTGTGATATGTGCGAAAAACTCCATCAAACATTCAAACTAAATAAAATTACAGAAATGTTATAATTTTTTGTTGTAATACAACAACGGGTTTTCGTGACACTTTGACCGACTCCAGCGGCCAAAACAAATCCTTTAATGAATTTTCACCCTACTCATACGAGTTGCTTATATCATGCTCTACAACATAAAAAAATTAGAAAAATCATAAAAACCCAAATATGCCATGTAAATCGTACGATCTCCTTTATTAAACAGAATAGAATTAATTTTTTACAACTGTTAATCAGTTTTTATATACAGAGGGTACAAAGAGTGAATGAAAACATTTGATATTATTTGGCATACAGTTGTCATACAGACAAATAAAGTTAGCACAATTTAATATCTCAGTACACATACTTATTGTCAATTATTCATCATGCCATAAAATGATTAAAAATCAATTTTCCCATATAAACTTGAGATTTGATATCGTATAAACAGAACCTACTCAAATAACGAATACAAGTATTTGAACCATTCAAACTTAGCAAACTAATCTCATGTTGCAATTAAATGTTCACAATCTGGTTGAATTTTATAGGTTATAGACTATGCAAATAAGTGAAAGCATAAGCATTATGATACAATTGTATTCCATATTACTAATACGATTTTTTGTATGTTAAGTTGTAAGCACAGTTATTTAAATTCATATCCATTGTTTGTATGCATCTACCTAGTTATATAAAAATTTTCATCATTCAAAGTTCCTTAGAAAATGCAATAGGTAATCCAATTTGTTGCCAACTCTACTTCAAATGTTTCAAAAATGCAACCACAATTGAAATCCCACAATATAAAATGCCTAGCTCGCATCGCACTATATTCAGCAGCTTGCTACGCAATAAAAAATTAGGTAGGTCGTATATATTTGAATATATAACAAAGGTCATTTAGTACTCAGCATAGAAATAGTCCTCCCGCATATTTTATAATTAACCTCTATCACCGACTGTGGCGTATTAGTAATTTTAGTAATGAAAACCTTGGAAGAAAGTTGTCTAGAGAATCAATTTTTGAATTGTTTGATAAGCAAAAAACTTTGAAAGCATATTATGCGAATGCTAAAATAAAATGGCGTAACATGAACTACGCTTTGTATTATTTTAATTTGTTAACAGCAAGACAGATATGGGTTGTGAAACTGAAAATACAAATAAGAAGGTCAATAACGACCAGTTTTAAAGTTTTATATGTTCTCTCATGCAGGCTTCCACTTTATTATGAATCCAGCATTACCAGCATATGGTATACCATTAAGATCTTCCATATCTACTACAAACAATCCAAATATTGCGTTAAAGTAGTCTGTGGAATTACTTAGCAGCATTTCGATTCCAACGTCAGTCTCACAAAGCCTGTGTCAAAAATGCGAATATATTCAATTTGATTTTATCGATAATTTAATTTACAACTACAGATTTAACTCTTTACTAATTATTCTCTAATACTCTTTACAATGCCCGCTGGTTAAACTTTCAATCTACAAAATGGTAGTGGTCCACCGAAGCTGTGTACTTGATGTTTTGTACTTTCAATTTTGTACTTCTGTGTAAATATTCAGAAGTACTT
>JAQFYB010003070.1:0-21054 GCA_034694085.1 Pogonognathellus longicornis | reverse complement strand
TGGATGTCCGAGGGGGGGTGGGGGTATTGAAATTCGGACAAAGGTGGACAAAGGGGGGGTGGGGGTCCAAAAATGGTAAAAAAACGCGGACATCCTTTATGGATAGCCCCTAAGGTCTTGGTACTGCCTTTTATTTGATCGCGATTTAGAATATAAATCATTAAACACATTTAAAAGCTTTGTCCGGAAAGATTACAGTATAGGTAAACATATTATGTAATTACTATCGACATGTAAATACCGAATGAGTTTGAATCGAATAAATATTGAAATATTTGAATACACAACGATAAGTTATTGCTTTAAAAAAAGTTAAATTAGGCACACGGCACAGTTCTACATAAGAAATCCACCCCTCCATTCTCATTACATAACAATAATGCCTATGCATTCTCTTTAACCGCGGTCAGTTACTTGTGATTTTAAATTAAATTACTTGTAATATAAAATTGCAAATTCCTAACCTCGGCAATCAAACCCAGATATTTTTTGAAATGTTACATGTTGGTAGGAATAGGGGGGTCAATTTTTTTAAAGTCAAATAATGCAGCTGGGGTGAAATTGAAAATAATAGAGGAAATAAACAAATTATTTAAAAGAGATAGGTTCATGAGAAGACAGGAAAAATGTATGGGAAATAAAGGGAGGGTATATTATGAGTACAGGTAGAGGACATGGGTATGGAAGAAAATGACTGAAATGAAATATAAGGCCTGGAGTCTGGAGGAAATCTAGAAAAAATTAGAGAAATATGTTAAATAATCGAAGGGGTTAGTGAAGGGTATGTCTAAAGAGGAATTAAGAAAAATTCCAAGTATTGACAAAAGAAGTTGGATGTAATTATAACGTTAATATGATTAGTATTAAATAGGAGTCGTAGATGAATAGTTCTAATCTGAATAATCTCTCTGGTACACAGTCTTCGTCCTACAATCTACTTGTAAAATCCAGAAATCAATGTTGCATAATATTATACATGAGAGCGTGACGAATGAGTACATGTCGAACCTAATCAGAAAAGTTGTTTGGTTATCAAAATATTTAATATGTTCAATTTGCGTATTGATTTATTGCTTGTTTGAATTATTTTTACATCCAAATGTTCTATTCCATGTCAATACTTTTGGACATCATAAATTATCACCATCTGGTAATTAATAAGGTTGACATTTCGAAATGTTAACATCATGCCCGTATTCAGAGGGAGAAAACGGGCAATTGCCCCTCCCCCTCGAAATCCGAAAAAAAGAGGTTATTTTGCCCTGAAAGGGCAAAAAATCGCAAAAATTTTCGCGCTACGCGCGAATTTGATGCATTTTAGTTTGATTTTGGTTTAAATTTGCAAAAAATTTTCACGTTACGCGCGATTATTGATACATATGTACCTCTTGTTTGGAGTTTGCCCACCCCCGAAATCGATTTCTGGATACGGCCGTGGTTAACATTGTCTAATTATTATGTGTAGGGTCAATGCGTCATAGCATACAATTTACAAATAAGTCGATCCATATTATTAATTACTTATTTATTCAAGGAGGCAGTACAACAAATTGTTCAAATTGCACTTAAATTTTTTTTATTAGAACTGTATTATATACTAGAAATGACGTTTTTGTCATAATAACGGCATTTTCTATACTCTTTGTATTATATACAGGGTTTAGTGGATACAAATTTAAAATAATTTAGATGATCATTTGCGATTTTACTTTGCTTATAAATTGACCATTAAATAGACGTACTAGGCATTAAGGCTTAAGGTGCATGCAGGGCGACTATTTTGCTATGAAACTACGGACTACCTATACAGATACTTATATAACAAATTATTACAGGAAATTCTCAACTTTCTTACCACTTTCTATTAGTATTTCTTTCCATACACAATTGTTGCATTCACTCGACTCGTCTGACTCTTACATTGTACTGATCGTGAGAAAAAGTTCTCAGTATTTTGTCTCACAAAGAGAATTAGGGTTTAGGCAGTTAGCTTAGCATTGATGTGGATGGTGTAATTTGACATGATTCGTACAATCGTCATACTTAGAATCTTTCATATAGTAATACCTACTGTAAATGAGCATTATGCATTGTAAATGCTGATAAGATTACATTAATCTTATCATTTCTCATTGCGTTTAGTGAGAATATTGTATGAACGATTTGGTCATACATTATAATTATAACGGTGGTGTAGTGACTATTGAACAATTGACGAGAGTTTTTGTTTTTGACTATGATTGTTGTAACCCTGTACTAATGTAAGTAAAAGGGTATAGCAACTGCTGTCAGTGCGTAGATATAAAATGTAAACCGATAAAAAGCAGCATCCTGCCAACTCGTCTCTGTCCGGATGAACATTAAATTTACTAATAAGGACGTTTGCATATTACACTCAGTATGTAGTATACTGTAACTACAGCTCAATTTTATTGCCCTTATTTGCTCCCAAATTCTGGTTTCAATCTTTGCTGAGTTACAATGGGATTTATCAGCTTTACAAATATTTTCAATGGATCGGAACATTATTATTACTGCAGCGTTAATGCTACTGAAGCACCACAACGTTGATTTGGACTGCCAAATTTTTAGTCTGGCCTATATTCTTATACTGTGATAAAAATAATAATATTTATTGTTACTTCAAATCACCATCACTTAGCGGTTTACTAGAAAGAAAAATTACAACATAGAAAACAAGTTACTTTACACTTTACACTAGTAAAATGTGACATGACCTATTTTTTGAAAATTCCGTTCCACGTGTTTTTAGTGTATTTTCGTAAAAAGCATGATGGAGAGATAGCATTTGCTGAAGGCTGTTGCTCTTTTGTTTTACCTATTTTTAATTCGTCCAAGGAATTTTTCGATTTGGATCTTACAGTTTGTTAATATTCGGAGAGACAATGATCGTAAAATACACATTTTTGGTACTGCTGTATATACTATTGGCTGTTAATGTCGTTATATTCTTTTACTCGAATAAACACTTACAAAACTATTATAAAACAGACTATAGCTTATTAACAAGTCCATATGAGACAAAAATCCAATCGGAGCCTGGTTTTGTTGCTAAAGGTTCTATATTCGTTCGTAATATTCCCCCATCCCCTTTCATACTAGGACCAGCTCAAAATAAACACGGTCCGAAACACTACAGAAATTCAACATGTGCTAGATTTCCTACAATTTACAATATTGAATTTAGTGGAACCATTTGGCAAGTAAGTTGGTTTATTGTTATCACTTATAGATTTAATCAATCATATTAGCTGATTAGGTTCATATTTTCAATTGATTATT
Source organism: Pogonognathellus longicornis (assembly GCA_034694085.1). Lineage (NCBI taxonomy): Eukaryota > Metazoa > Arthropoda > Collembola > Entomobryomorpha > Tomoceridae > Pogonognathellus > Pogonognathellus longicornis. Next base: position 17,751 of record JAQFYB010003070.1, on the reverse strand, counting down.
ATTCTTTAACAATAATTATTGAAAAATACAAGAATAAAAGTGTAATAACTGTAAGAGCGAGAAAGTGACATGGGAATTGAGAATCAAATCAAAACGTTATACTCCCAGGGTCTTTATCATTTATTACATGAGCTGTTTGTGTTGACTTTGATAAAAAGGAAGATGTGTGTTCTACATATTTATTTATATGTATAGAACACCTGTGTACTTAAGTACCTACCTTTAAAAAATAAAATAAAAATAAAATGTGATTAACTGGCATTCCTACTCTTACATACATACTACAAATGCTCACTGTCACAAATAACATACCACTTACACAGCCGCGTATCCAGGATTATAAGTTGGGGGGAGAAGAACAGTATTTTACATAAAATATTAGCAGTTCAATAATATCATATTAGCTTTAAGTGTATTGTTATTAAAAATATAAAAAATGTTGTTTGATAATCAGGTACAAAGACAAGACAATTGGGCATTTTATTTGTTGGGGGCTTATTGGGATGTCCGACGCTTCAAAAATCATATAAATCCTTCAATACGAGTTTTAACTTTAATGGAAAGAATTGAAGAAGATGCACCAAAAATATATTGTCAAATTTGGTACAAAGATAAACGAGAGCCAATAATTACGAGAGTGAGTGGAATTAATAAAGTCTGATTTATTGATCTATTTAAAATGTGTACGAGTGGTTGACTTACTTTCGTCTCATAGGTCAATCAATACTCTTACATCTGGATTAAGGATTTGGGAAATTATGTCAACGGAGAATTACAGCCATATTTACTCAATTGCGCAATGCCTAAGAATTACAAAGGAATTGTAAGAAAGTATTTCTTTCCATTTAAATCAAAACAATTTTTTCTAAAATGAAGTAAAAAATGAAAGAAATTTTTATTTTTCATTTCAACATAAATATTCAGGAATAACAATTATAAAAAAAGCGTTGAAAATATAAACATTCATTTACATCTATAGCTATCAAGTATTAGCTATACTATACTCTTGTAGGAATATTCTTCATGATAATTTTACAGTGATTTTTCTGACAGGTTCCTGCTTCTGTGTCTATTGTAACATCACCCTGCACTAACGCAACAAACAATCTTCGAGTGTATTTTAATAAGCCCAAGAAAAAGGATTCTTTTGCAGTATGTGTCAAAGGATTAAGTTTCATTAACTCAGACTGGTCTATCCGACTTGTGGAATGGATAGAGTTGCTCAAAATCATGGGAGTCAGCAAAATATTTTTGTATGATCTTGAGAATCACCCCAATGTTAAAAAGGTAAGCATCAGGAGCATTTAATTATTATGTACACTAATCGCTTTTATTGTATTGATCTATTTTAACTATACCTAATTCGACTTAAAAGCAAATAAAATTACATTATTTGCACAAGAAAAATGTCATTGAAGAACGTTATCGGTTATAAGGCGAGGTTATGACCTTCGACATTAAAAATTATCGACCATTTAATATCCTTAAATTATATTCAGTATTCATTATGGTAAAAATAATTAAATCGCTTTTACCTAAAATCATTGTAAATTATAGCCCCAAAGCATGATTTGCATTCGCAAATGATGCATGCATTAATGTAATATTAATTAGTATGGTTAAATCTTGAATCAACCTATAAGGTTTGTTTAAACGTATGCAGTTATCCAACATACATGATACATTAATCCAGGGATATAAAATAAAAACTGCTGATGGGCGGATGTAATGAATTAACTTATGCGAATTTTCATGAAAGAAGAATTACCCTGGTCGGTGTAATTAATTATATTATGTGCATTTGATTGACATAGGTTTACCAATACTACGAAGACGAAAAGATAATTGAAGTGTCGCCATTAACTCATCCAGCAGGAATACCCAATGAGCCTTACCTCAGACATATTTATCTCAAGAGCAAAGTGCGTAATTGAATATTAATAATATGTGATTCATACATACTTAAATTATTTTGTCGTAAACAAGCATGTCATTTATTGCTACAGTGTTAACATCAACATTTTTCTATTGAAACTATGATAAATGGTATTTACATGAAAGAATTAACAATAATCTTTTAATCGGGCAAATGAATTTTCTAGCAAAAGGTAACACTGACGAGGAAGCGTCAACAAGAATTAATTCCATACAATGATTGCCTCTACAGAAATATGTACGCCTACGATTATATCGCTGTACTCGATACAGATGAGGTAATGAAATCACACAACTTTCAATCGTTCTTTGACATTTTTGTATTTGTAAATAAAAAATCATAACAGGTAATTACACATAAATCTACCCATGTGTTTTTCCCTTTTTACCAGGTAATACTCCCACACAACGGTGCGTCAAATTGGATCGAGTTTATTAAAGGGTTGGAGAAGAAACACAACCACGATGCAAATTTCCCTTTCTACACCTTCCTTGATATGATTTTTTCAACTTTAGACGTTCAAGATGATGAAAAAGACTTTTATAATATCCCAACATATCTATATATGCTGCGGGTAAAAATAACTCAGTTTCTATAAACTATTTAGTGAACTATTCTAAAAATATGACGTCAATAGGGTTGGCAAAATTTATAATAGTTGATTTTTTAAATTCTTTAGCATACGAGTCGACGTCAGAATGCCGAGAAGAAACATCTTGGCATCAAATGCATGTACCGTCCTTTAGATATTCTCACACTCCATCATCATTTCCCAACCAACTGTGTCGACAATTGTACAAAGATTTACGTTGATCTGAAGGACGGGTATTTACACCATTACCGAACGGACGGGCCCGGAATCATGGATGGCAAACGCGCTGGAAACTATTCAATGGAACATCAAGTGTGGAAATGGAAAGATGAGCTTACTATAAATGCAAATAAGGCTCTACTAGATTTAGGATTCATTTCTTAATTATAACTAGGTAGGTAGAGCTGTTCATTAAGCCTCAGAAATTATTATCTCTCTAGATTTTGTACCTTGTAATATAATTGCATGTATTAAATAGCACTACTGTATATAATAAACATGTCTTTACATAATAATATTATAAGTAAGTTGGATACTGAAATAAGGATGGTAAATGGTAACCGCTAAATATTTTGTATAGAATTTTCAAACTCACTGAACAAATGTCACAATAAAGTTAGTTAATATTTTTTTGATACCAAAAATTCCAGTGTTTCTCGTAATAGTTTAATAAATGTAATGATTTTAGATGCTAATAGAAAATAAGTAACTAATTGTATAACTGCGTACGAATTGTCGTATACCAGAAAACTGTAGCTCATCGACTAGTAAGATTATGAAGTACTTACTATTAGGACAATATATTCCATTGTTTTCTATGTAGCTCCAGTACTCCAGTACTCGAGTACTCTTGTGTAGTATATTTCAACAAACATTTGGAGGTAATTTTTATATAGCTTTACTATTATTATGTATTATAAATAAATGTTTTCACATTTGTTGACTGAAACATATTTTTATTTGTCAGTTTTTGCCAATTTTATCGACAAAGTAAGTACATAATAAAATGCTACAAACTATATTATATTGTTAGACCTCACGAGGTCTTCTAATTCTAATATGTTTCTACTCGCTTCCTCAAAATTTACTATTTTAGATTTTTCCATCACAAAGAGACGCAGACATGAATGGCAAATAAAGTTAATAACTAGGTTTTACTGGCAATTATAAAAATTACAATTTACCTATATAAAGTCTGTTTTATGTAATGGATTTTTCAATATTCTAAAACGGAGACTTTTAATCTTTTAACTAACCGGGTATGTAAAAGGTATATAGGTACAGTAAAAATGATTTTTATTGTTTCATTAGTAGGTGTATAGTGCAGATATATTTTATGATTCTGTAGACTAGATAAAAATGAATCCACATCGGAGTGATGCAAGTTGTATGCAATTTAAATACTAAAAAAACCACGAACAATTGACAATGTAAGTTTTATACATAAACCTGCTGTACAGATGATTTCACTACACACCGACCTTATACTGATAGATTCACCTTGATCAAATAACACATGAGATTAGAATTTTATCTACACATTCGGTTTACATAATGCAAAATTAGTATACGTTATATTATGAACAATAGTTTTATAACATTGACCCAATATGATTATTTCTAGCCACAATTGAATCTAAAATGATTTAACATTAAATTAACATTACATTAACATTACATTAACAACATTTTCTCGCATTCCCATTCTATTTCACAACTAATCTAATAATGATAATATTACTACATGTATTATTCATACTGTATACAATCTACAAAGTGGTGTAATGTATGCATATAAATGGTGTACTTACATTTGAACAAAAAATATCTACACTCACTTAATATTTAATAAATTATACAGGTGCCTATTATAATAGTAATTAGATACGAATTACATCAAAGCTGAAATAATTTTCTCAAGAATCGTACTTAGGTACCTATGTTGTCGAAATCATCTAAATCGCTCATAAAAGCCGGCTGGTGTGTCTGATCAAAGAATCCTGGAGTGTCCAGTTCTACAGAGCGTCCTACACCTCCTTCCTTACCACAAAGCCAATACGTCTCCATCATTCCTTTGCCTTTGACATCGATCAATCCTCGGTGTTCCACTTTGAAACCCCCGATGACATCCAGGGCCAATTTCATTTCCATGCTTATATGGATTTTTAAAGCTATTGAAATAATTAACAGTATTTGACAATTCATTTGAATGTATTTATTACAATACTGTACTAAAAAATCTTTCTGAATATTCACTCACGTTCTCCCGTGGTTTCCATCCTTGATGCTGTATTCACAGTATCTCCAAATAGACAATACCTGGGCATTTTCGTGCCAACTACACCTGCAACAACAGGTCCAGTATGAATACCAATCCGAATTAATAGTTTTTCTCCAGGTCGATGAGGGATTTGAAAAATAACTGAACCAGCCAGGAGATCCAGAGCCATAGTAGCAATTTCCGAAATGTGTTGGTTGCCTTAAGGAATGTTTAAAACCAAAAATTAAATGTCGATTTTTTTAGAAACGGGTACAATAAAGTATTGCAGGATTTTTTAGGCGAAAAACCTGCAATTGTATTCCGTGGGAAACGGAAATAAGTAATAAAGGTAAAATGCAATTATGCTTCACCGTTTAGGGTTGGTAGCCCACTTGCAACCATATACGAATCACCGATCGTTTCCACCTTGTAGACATCATATCGCTCAATGCGGGCATCAAAAAGTTTGTAGATTGAATTCAAAAATGTTACCACTTCCAAAGGGTTGGACTCTGCAGAGATTTCAGTGAAACCGACAATATCACTGAAGTAAATGGTAACTTGATCGTACATTTGGGCTTGGACTTGTTTCTTCTGTTTAAGTTCTTGGGCCACAGTTGCAGGGAGCATTTGGAACAAAAGTCGATCCGATTTTTTCTTTTCTCTTCGAAGTTCTTCCGCTTTCAATAGCAAATTGTGTGCAAAGACTTGAATTGTCTCAGTTGCTTTGTGCACCAGGAATATTATTACGGGAGAAACAATGAGTACAAGGATGACAATCAAAATGGCAATCACAGCTTGTGCATCTGCCTCTTGAAGATGTTCTTCCACAGCAACTCGAATCGTTTTCCTTAAACGATATTGCATTTCTCGTAGTTCATCTATGTAATCCGCCATAGATTCGAAATATCGAATCGCTTCGTCCAGATTTGGCATTTGTTTTTCATTCAGTATAATTTTTAAACGCCTGATATGGAGAACATGGATAAAACGCATAGTAATTATGTTCAATAGCAATTTATCGGTGGAATGGAGGAAGAATCTAATGCAAAGTGAAACAACTTACATTTTCTGAATCTGCCCGTAATTCGGCAGTCGTTGACTGATATCTGAGTAGTATGTTTTAGCAGCAGATACAAAATCTAAACTTGAATTTAAGTATTCAGTGCCCAAAGTGTCATGGCGGATGTAACGAATATAATTTGGAGCAGTAAGTACTCCACGTCCAAAATAATTGATTCCGTAGACAACAGAAATTCCAATGTTTTCCACACTTCTCAACAGGTTTTTGTAGGAGACTAGATATCTGTGTGTAAAAATCAACTTCCATGAATCTCGAATTTTAAAACACAGACTATGAATAATTATTACTATCATATAGCAAACCTCCAAACATTTGATGTATTGGTTTCTTTGATCTCATTAGTAAGGTACTCCAGCATCACATGATTAATGTGGGTATAATATTCCATCACTTCCCCTATGTTACTGTCATTCGGACTTATCTTTGCCCTGGAGTTTTAAGTAAATTCAGAGAATTAAATGAAACGCTAAAGCTTAAATATGAAAACATTCGAATGTTAATACATAGATGTGCTTATAGTTTTATAAGCAATTCATTAATACCGAAAATCTTCGAGACGAATCTGGAACCTTAGCTTAGATTCGAAAATCTTATTAGTTCCATCCTGGATTTGTGGCCAGTGAGTAATATTTTCAAGTGCTGCGTCGGTTTTTTCAAAGCGTTCCGTTAGATTTGTACTAAACACAAATGTTTTATAGTCATCTACTGAAATCCTATATACCGACATACAACAACCCTAATAATCACAAAAGTAGCAGAGCATTGACAAATGACAGTAGTACAGTATTAAAGTGCTTTTTGACAAGAATAGCTGCTTTTAAGCCTAACAATAAGTAATAGACACATTTACTTTTAATTTGCGTATAATATGTACAATACATTTAACATTTAAAATTAACATAGACATTAACATAGACATTTAACAAGCTGCTCTAATTTCATTAAATAAAATAGTTTGCCAATTAATGAAATTGTAAACTGGGTTCTTTCCACATTCAGTACTACAATAAGCAGACTATTCATTGTATTCATCTTCAAAATAATAAATAATTAGTAAAAAATAATAACAAAATGTATACTACATACCACACATTTACATATTTCACATCTAAAGCACAATAAATATTTACAATTTACAATTCAAATGTAGCAGTTTTTATCCTGTATAAGGTGTACCACACAAATATCTATGAAATGTTCTATTCTGGTTACGGTCCTTTTCGTCCAGTTCATATATTCATTTTGTAAAAAAAATTAAATTACCTATAGGTACCTACAGTTTTTTTTAAATGTGTCAATTATACTACATACGCATTCATATCAAACGCTATATTAGATAAGACAGTTTCAATTAAAAAACCAATTATAAAGCTAGAAAACTGGTAATACATTCTTGACTGGGTTCCATCGAGAGAAATATAAAAGGCAACTGATTGCCTTTCTTCTTGCAACTTGGAGACAAATTTGGCCACATCTTCTGCATTTGCCACCTAAACTTAGTTAATGAAATCAATCAAATTACAAAACGATAACAAACAATAATCATTCCGTGAATACTTGCTAGAAAGTTGCACACATGAACATGCATATTCCAAATCCATCAAAATGCTTTATATGCTTTCATATCTTCATCATCCTGGCAAGTAACAACATAATAATTTAATAGACTGTACATGCTGTTAAAACATATACCATTCCAAAAAGGGCTAAAATCCAGGCATTATATCAATGCAATCAAAAAACAAAACAAAAACATCAATGCAAATCTTTACTGCTCGAATAGGAACAGAAACGGGTAAAATGATTTCATGTATAGCAAAAAATTAGTATACATAATATATAAAATGCCCACCCGCTGTAGCTTGTTTCTGTGAAAACGAAGAATGAAACTTCAGAGCGTTCTTTTTGTATTTCTGTTACAAAACGACCTAAGCTCAGAGTCGTCTCTACCTGTTCACATGAACCATACATACAGTTATTATACAATTACCTATAAAATAGATATTAAAGGTAGATTGCATAGATTCATATCCAGGCGCGTACCCAGGAGGGGGTGCACGTGCACACCCCAGAATGTTAAACTAATTAGGTTATTTTGCCATAAAAGTTCAAAATTTTGCTCTAAGAGCGGTTTTGGTTTCATTTTAAGTTTGTTTTAACCTAGGTAATTAATAACTGCTATTTTGGACTAAATTGTACTTTGTGTTCAAATTTTGCTCTCACTATAATTAATTTATGTGTACAACCTTGCTGTGCACCCCCAGCTTATGATCCTGGGTACGCGCCTGTTCATATCACATAGGTACTGAAATTAAGAGTTAGAAATAAGGACACATATTATTACTTTCCAATGACAGCTTATTCTAGAGTAAATGTTAGCAAATGAAAAACATTGGTAAAAATATTCCAGAGAAAGAAGATACATTGTTAAAACAAAAACGAATTAAAAATCCTCGTATTAGTATATACATTTAATGTATAGAACTCATAATTTGCTAGGTATAAATATTGCATGTGTTATGCATGGTATGAAAGAAAATAAATAATTCATCATACCTGTCTGTCGATGTCGGCAACATCTTTCTGATTCTCGAGTACGGATATCAAACTCAAAATATTTTGGGTTATCAAAGCTATGATAGGAATAAATGGGAGAACTATCATTTGGAACGTCTGTAGCTTTCTTCCCCGGTTCCAATGTGGTGGAGCTGAACAAAGTCCGACCTTTTCCATAGCACGGGTAAAATTCACATGCACAGATAAATATGAAAATTAGAATTAGTTTGTTTTTATCCTTAAGATCTTTATATGCAATTATTATGTAAATTCCCTCGCTTCCAGCAACTCTATAAAGTTGTGCTCTAAATAACTCAGGAAGAATGAAGCTGTCGTGTCACAATTACATATTTATTACATACTTAACTTACCCATGGACTCACTCTGATATATTATAATATATTCGTTATTATGTACATATCTTTATGTAAATAATAGCAATAGAATTCGATCAAATTATATTAGAGTCTAACCTTAAGAAATGTCTCTGCTTCATAAATATTTATATACAGACCATGACTGTGTTAATGTGTACATCCAATACATAGTATCATAATGCATAACATATAGACATGCATCGCAGGATGCACATAATTTATGTAGTAATAATATAGTAGTTTGCAGAACTTTAATTAATATCTCGTTAACTCATATAGGTATTATAGTGTACTACGCATCAATCATAAACAGTCAGATGAGACAGAATGTCTTAGCAGACTCGCATTACAATTAATTCGGACTATAAAATTATATCTAGTAAACCACGTACCGTTACGTTGTTGATATTTGGTAGTCTTACATTAGTCTTACATTTTGTTTATCCTACACAACGTGAGACCATTAATATGCTACACAAAATGCTACGATAAAATAACAAGAATTCTAATCAAAACTATTTAACCGGATTATATTTATATAGTGTATATATAGTGCAGTTTACTCACTAAATTCGTAAAACCAATTTCTGGTAGCAAACATAAATACAAACAAATTATTTTTCCATTAACCCACTATTTCAGTTATTTCAACATAACCATATTATTCCTTTTCTAAAACACTTGTCATGGTCATCAAGTAGGTACTTAGATTTTTCCTTGCCTTTTTTCAACCAATCTCTTATTGTTTCTTTTCTAACCTACTTTTGAACATATAAATTACTTAATATGTTCATACCTATATGCAATGTTGAAATTTTGGAAACACAAAAATAATCTACTGAGAAAATACGTATTCATGAGGGGCACGTGCCTGTCCCCATTTAGATCCGGCAAATGAGTATACTTATTCTACTTTTTTGTGTTGTATTACCCAAAGCTCTTAAAAATAGAATTCTTGATTATAGATAAGTGCTCTGCTACTAAATAAAAGGAAGGAAAAGAAGATTGAATTTTACCTTAATTTTAACGAAAGAAGTCTCACTAGCCAACGATCCCTGATTTGACCCAGAACCTTCCCGATGATTGCTTGCAAACTTGGTACAACATCCCGGAAACATTTTGGCAGTTGTTTCTCTGCAGAAGGATCTTATACAGCAACTGACTCTGGCTCCGAATCCTCTTCGATTTACACCATTATTTAATGATGAAGTTGCGGCCGTTCCATTTGTATCATCGATAACGAAATGACCGCCGCTGAAAGCCGTGGATGTTCGTCGTCTGTGGTGGTGATGGTGATGGAGACTGTGGCTCTGTGAATTTCGAGTCATTTTCTCCTGTCTGGAAAATCCGGCTACACTTTTAGCAAACCCAACCTTTGATTTACCTTCTTTTCTCCGCTTTCACTCCGAAAACACTATACCTACCCGTTTTGCTTGCACTTCACCGGAAACTTTCACACAGTTCTCTGTGATCCCATAATTACGTAATGTTAATTCAGCGTAAACATTAACATAATAACATTACTTTAGATGTTTAGACAGAGTTACTATCAACACAACATGTATATGCACTTTAGACATTTGTTTCAATGTAGAAAACGAATACACAGTGACATTTGCCGTCAGTATTTATTATAATGTGGAATTAAACTCCCTACTGTTGTGAAATGCCACGTCAAAAGAGAAGAACATGATTCAGTTACAACCTGCTAGTCCCGATAGTTCTGGTCCCATTGTTTTTGTTTCCCCCAATCGAAATTGGATTTAGAGCACTTTGTTCCAATTTCGAAGTTCACATGAAACATCAACACCGACACAGTACAAATACCTGGAACGACAATCACATACGACTCTCTCACACACAAACACAAGCAACATGTGTCAAATCAAGACAAACCTAAAAGTCACAACCAAATCGGAAATTGCAAACCAACTCAATTGTCAACATCGAACAGAATAAACGAATTCTCCAGTTCTATCCTCCTCTAGCTATGTGTTCCGTCTTTCCAGGAGCTTTCCAGGAGCTTCAATGCCATCATTTCAGCACATGCCTCGTCAGAATTTTCTCGCTGCTTCAATCATCTAACAGCTCTGAACTCCACTGTGTTGTACCAACACAAAATATCTTCAACTCCAAACTTTTAAAAGTTTTTACAATTTACGACATGACAGAGTAAGGGTAAAAAGGTCATTCCTATTTCTCGCACGTAGTACTTTCCGAAATTCTTTATAGAATACTAATTAATCATTTTCCTTTCACCATGTAGTGCAATGCAATGAATAAACCTGGAGAACTACCCACAGAAAAAACTGTGGTAAAAGATTTTGACGGAGAAAAAATGCATTATATATAGAAGATTTTTTTACAAATGTTGCATTGAAATTCAAGTAGGAGGATGTAGCTGCGACTGTTATGATAATATGATGGTTCTGGAGAATCTGGAGAATCTGGACGAATAACGAGAAAGTATTGAAACACAGAGCAAGGGAAAAGCTCTTTGTCTTTCTACTCGGTCACTGACAGCAGTCGTATAGTCACACACCGACACAACCATAGAACAACACCAAGATTGGGACACGTTAAGTTGCGAAAGGAATATTAATGTTTTCATATCTACCTGTGTGTCATGTGGAATGCTTCTGGGGCTAATAAAATGTGGTTATAGCATTGTGGGAATGTCTATGTCTATGGAGTAGGAATGTAATGTACTAGCATTCAATCTTTAAGTATTATATCATATTAAATATAATATCTGCTCCGTGTTCGTAATGAACGTGGAACTTTTTGTGTATTAATTGTGATGTATAGTCCATAGTGCTGGAAGTTATCCATGCGGATTACGTTATTAACTTTGCTCGTGATGGTATGTTGGTTTCCTGTAATTTAATGTCGTAATGTTAGTTAACATTAAAGTAATGTCAAGCCACATGTCCTATGTGTGAGTGTCTATGTGTGTTTGGAGCAAATAGAGAGTGGGATACATATTTTGGAGAAAATGACAAAATATTTTATTTTTGGCAAAAGCAAAATTGAATTCTGAAGTATTTTGTATTTTCGGAACTCTTATACTAGAAAATGTTGTACTTTGAGCCCAACATATTTTTGACCTGGATGTATTAACGAGCTTGGAATTAAAATCATAGATCCGTCGCATTAATAACAGTTGATTTGTATTTTCCGAAAAGCCGTTTGTATGCTGATATACATCTACCTAAAGAATTGTGTTTTGAAATATCTTTTCCTAATTCCTAAAAGTATTTCGTATTTTGAAATTCATTAGGTCATAGGTATTGCTACAAATATTTATTTTTGAAATACATTTTCTTAAGAGCAATTCGACTATTTTGTATTTGAAAAACGGGTTTTAATGGTATTTTAGAGAAAAGAAAGTATTCCCATCTTGGTTTGTATTTTGGAAAAGTATTTTACCCAGGCTTGGCAATAGGGAAGCCATTATAATGAATCGGAAGCAAAAGACTACGACGACATACCTCCACGATTCGTTAATAATAATTGTAATAACAATTCTTTGCCTAATTGGCCCATCGTCGCCACCACCAAACTCACAGGGTCCTCAGACCAAACTAATGCAGCTAAAAGCCTCAAAAACTAAATATTTGCTGTTACGGTGCGGTGTGGCGGCTCCAATTCTTCTATATACACTACTTTTCTATCCAGTAAGTATTCTTCATATCCTGGAGAAAGTCTAGGAGTCTATACACTGAAATTGAACAAAGTCTCCTTCCTCACGCTTTCTCTACACCTTTTGTTTCTTTAGGCTAAAGATGAGTGCTACGTGGTGTATGTTGGTATCTGTATATTCCTACGTGTAAACCCCAGGATTGTTTTACCAAAATTACTTCCGAAGACCCGAGGTACCAACAGACGGTGACGGTACCTAGTAGAAAATAATACTGGTATAAATTCTGCACGTTTTATGACAAAATGACAAGTACTTTATACTATAATCGGTAAATTATGGCAGACTAGTGTAATATTTTGTTGAAAAAGGTTATACAGAGAACTGCTACAACTGCAAAGAAGAGAAACCCAGAAATTCGGGGGGTTTTCCGAATTCCGATTTACGACCCAATTCGGGAGAAAATATCCGGAACACAAACCCTTCTGTCTGACTGCACGGATGCACAGTAAAACCACTCATCGTAAATAACCTAAAGGCTTAGCCACAGAGCCACACACACACACAGTTGAGTGAACTGTAGGTATTCAATTCATTATATCCACTAACAGGTCCTCCCGTTACTAACCTACCTGTACCAAAACCATTTCATATTTAGTCTTCAACAATAACACTTTACTTTTCGAACTATTTCCCAGTGTCGGTGTGCCAGGACTAATAGGAAATGTACGTATATTTAATCTATGGAATATAATAGCGATTTCCCATTCCTCCGCTTAGAATTGGTTGGAATTACATCATTTACCGTTTCCTTCCATCCCCAGACACAACATCACAGCTCAAATATCAAAATCAATCGGTTACAAATTGACAAACAATACTGATACTCTCTTTGGAATAAAAAAAGTGTATAAAATGTTTGATATATTTCTGATGTGTATTTTTGCTATTTCATTTTACCAAAAAGATTTCCAGATTTTTCGACATGGTCTTAAACGGCAAAGTTGTAACTTGCAATACTATGGCTGTATGAATGCCACAGGGTTGGTAGCTTGATTGAATTGTGATTCTGTAGGTACTACACGTAGTAATATGGAACGTAATATTATGATGACTACCTTGCATTCATAGAAGAAATATATTTACTCTAGAGGTTCGGTTTTCACCAGGAAGACTTAATGCACCAAGACAAAGGAAAACTAATAGCTTTGTATTATTCCATTCAAAGAGGGGACTCTGCGAAGGAAGGATTCTCTGGTCTGGCTCCATGAAGTATGATTCATGGAGAATGATTGTATTGACATGGAATTCCTACAGCTTATATCTAATAACAGTATACTTTGCCATTACCTTACCTACCTACCTATAATAGCTATGTATCCTGCAATCCAGCGTGCAGTTGCCTTTGGGAATGGCTGGGTCAACAGAGACGAACCGATCAAGAGCTAATGTCAACATTATTGCTTCTTCTGGAAATTCTATCAGAAAAGTGCTGTCTCCATACGACAAATCATTTCTGTAAGCTCCATTCATATCACTAATACGACTACATGTTGTTCAAGTACTTAGGAATGTACAATAATATTTTATCCATGTAACGTAGCATGAAGTAATGCAAAAGGCATAGCTATGTAACTTGTAACATGTACCAATAAAAGTATTACCTAGGTACTGTTCAAGACAGTATACAGGTTTTAGCTTCAGTGGGATCAAATTCCCATTATGTGGTATTGAGAAAGGTCAAAATCGGCATAAAACATCAATTTCGGGTTTAGTACGAATTTTTTTTCCCGATTTTGTTCAAATTTTAAGCAAAATAACCCATTTTTGGGATTTTGGGAGAAGCGGGTAAATGCTTTGTCTTCCTTGTATGTATACAGCCTTAACTGGTACTGTTCCTTTTCACAGGATAGCAAAATGAATGTTTAATAATTTTCGCCTGTGGAAATCATGAATCGTGGCATGTGGAAATCGTGGCAGAAAAAACGAACAACTTATCAAAAATCCTTAATTAATGAATTTTTCATATTTTATTGCCAAACGATCCCGGTATTACATACATCTTAATTTTCTCCCCTTTTCCAGATCGATAAGTATTGAAGGACTATGAAGTGTAATACTTAATATAGGTTAGGTGCTGCCCAATTCGACAGAAATCCTACTTTGTCTACAAAATGACAAAACCTTTTTAGAAGAGCAAATTCTATTTCTTATTGTTCTTCCTGTCTTTCCATGCTGTTACTTACATTACTATGATTGACGGAAATTCATTTATGCCCTCTTTGTAAGAACTCTTAGATATACAACTGAAATTGTAACAACTATTATTCGTGCTAGTAACCCGAAGGATATGTAGGCACAACAACATTTCGAGTTTACAACCGGGGTCGCTTATATTACCTATCATTCAAATGTGTTTACTTCCATTTTTGACAATCCATGTTCTATATGTACTGTCCTTGGGGAAAACATACTGCGTAGTTTATACTTTTAGCAAAATGAGCTTTTGTACATGATATATGGTACCTTGCCTGGGTAGCTCTGTTCAGTTTCAGCCTAATATTACATGCTCAGGTTGTGCCTGTGCCTTAGTATGAAAAACACAATAATTTCTTTATATTTAAAAGTATGTGAACAAACCAATTTCATGTGGGAAATTTTTTGTTATAATTATTACATGTTTACAGTATATGCACTTCACTGATAATGACTTTGATCTTTATTTTTCACTTACAAAGAATATAGTTGTACTCAATATTTTCCGTTGAGATAAATTATGAATATTTCCAAGAATGATTAAAAATGATTTTACTTTTAAAGTGATATTAAGATACTTAAAATTATAGTTTTTGGTTTATCAATGAAGTCCACTAGAAGAGAGCGGCCATTAAACTTGAAATTAAAATATGAGAAATAATTGCCGAATTAAGGTGGGTTTTAATGAACCAGATTTGTAAGTAGAACTTGTCAGTGAGAAATTGAGAAATTATCAGACGCAAACTTTACTTCTCGGTTGAAATTACAAAAGTTTTACAATTCAGTACGAGAATCAGTTTGACTTTGAGATGTCTTGGATTCACTAGATTTTTCATTACATTTTAATAGGCGCACCTTATTGCCATCGAATCCCAAGCTGATGGCTTTTTCTTTGACTTTTTCATAAACATCTTGAGAAACTTCACGTGTGATTGTCAGCACCTTGAAATCTTTTATTCCGTTAACACAACGGGCATACATCCCAAATGTTTCGTTGTCTGTTAGTACAAGGTTGTCTGTGTAATCATCTAAAATAATTAAATAAATATACATACAATTAGTGAAATTATTACTGAAATTATTAGGCATACACCATAAATATTAAATATATCTATTACTGCAATGTTTCAGCAGGTTCGCTTAGTGAATAAATTCAACACTGCTTTTCTAACCGCATTGGCAGTTTTAATGATTTTTAGATCCATATTATTATTACAGCTTAAAAATGTAAAACTTTCGTTTACAAAATCACTTACCAACAAAAGATTTTTGTACTATATCACTCGACACATCGTCAGCATAGCATTTGAGACTGCCCCAATCGAACCGTGTGAAAATCCTTCTCCAAGGAATGGCACATGTTTGCCCAAGATATTCTCCATATCCGAAAGTCTTGTAGCTGAAACCAGTTAACTCCAATCTCAAACACATAGACTCAAGCTCTTCCACCGATTTGGCGGATCGTCCGAGATAAGTCTCTGCATATCTTCTGAAGGCGTACTCACTGCCAATAGTCACGTAGAATGTTCTCGGATACATCCACTTCAAACGAACAAAAATAAAAAAAATGTAAAATAAATCACCTTCAAATTAAATTAACGATATACAAAATTACAACAAATTCGCTTAAAACTAAGAAGGTAAAAGAATTCGGGAGCTTCGCCGTTTTCATTTCGACTACACTGTAGAAGACAAAAAATCCTATACATGTAAATGTAATGCCGTAGTGTAGTATATTGCTACACAACTAAAGTTTCCTCTATTTGTCACATTACACTTACCAATACGAATACATTGCTCCTGGAGTATACCAAACAAATTGTTATGTTGGTTACATTCAAGTATACTATCAACGATAATTATCGTAAACACAAAACGGATATTGAAGATCAAATATACTGAAGCATTGTATGGCTACCCAAGTCACAATCACAGATCGTGGCTAAGTTAAGCTAAGTATACAATACCAATGAGCACCATTTTTATTTGACATTCCAATGTATTTTTAATATTTTGGTACAGTGATTAAAATTATAATGTATTGTCTATGTCTATTATGTCATGTCTCATGTACATAAGCAGAAATAAAAATCATCTCTTGTTGCATTTTTATTTTTGAAAGCTAAAGAATTAAATTGATTTAAATTATATTTATATTAACGAATTAATGGCCAAAAATTTGCTTACAAAAACTGGGTTGAGAAATGCAGTAGGCGGATCGACCAAACAGGCTCCTTCGGACACATCTGTGGATTTCAAAGGACTAGGGCTAGGAGGAATTTTAACTGTAGGTTTAGTTTTAACAGTTGTTTCCTGAGCCTTTACTGGCTTTACTTTTTCAGCTTCATCTACTTTAGACTCACATGGAGTACTTAAAAGAATGACGGTACTTAAAAGGTAAAATAGAAATACTGGTTGTAATTTCAGTGACATTTTTCAAAGTGTTTAAAATCAAGAAATAAATCCCAATAAACACGACAAAAATAATAGTATAGGTAACTAAAAATGACAAGAGACGAAAATCGAGGTTTAGTCTTAAAAGTAAAGTATCGGTGAACAAACTCTTTGGTTGAAGTTCTATTATGTGAAAACCCAGCTGCAGATATTATTTTTAGAGGATTGCTTTACTTTCTTGGTAAAGGCAACAGGTACTATTGTATGCACACGAGATATGCACGTAAAATAATATTTTGAAAGGGTTACAGCAGGTAGTAGTGTAGCCGGGTTTATGTTTAAAATGTGTATGTGTATAGCAGTGCTGATGTCCACCCACATAAATACAGGACAGACAAATGCACTTACTATACATTCCATGCCTCCATACACACCAACAATAGGCAAAGACTGTCATTTTCTCACAGATGTGAGAAAACAACACCGAGAAGAATCAGCCGATTAAATTCCAACAAAAAACAAGGTAACCTTCGAAGTTTTTCTTTATCCATCCGTTCCTTCCAGCATCGTATGAAGTAGAGTTCACAGTCTTCACTTCAGAGTTTTATTACCTGCTGGCTTTCAATTTTTAGCTAGTTTACAGTATGAGTGGATTG
>JAQFYB010003069.1:0-21058 GCA_034694085.1 Pogonognathellus longicornis | reverse complement strand
AGAATATCAGGTGGTAGCAAGGGCGTATCCACAAATTTCTTTCGTGGAAGGCACAATCATAACATAGGAACAAATGTGGTGGTCATCGCGAGTAGCACGAAAAACACTCAATTTGGGCCAAAATCAACAAAACCATCAAATTCGAGTGTAAGGCAAAAATATTGGCGATTTTTTGTTTTTTTATGGCAAATAACCTCTTTGTTGCGATTACGGGGATGCAATCGCTCTTATGCCCAACCCATGTATATGATCGTAGTGTAAAAAGGAAATAATTGTTTTATATGCATTTTACTTTGACCTGAGTTACTAATGGAAAGTAACGAAAAAGTTGCGAACGTTCCTGTATGCATGTATGTATTCCTCTATATAATGTGGTATGTGCACTGTGAGTTGTGGTAGTGAGTAGTGATACACATGAGGGTTTGCCATTGGTTAAAAAATGTATGCATTATGCATATGCATTTTTTTATTATTATGTGTAATAATCTGTGTTATGTTGCTAATAATAATTTGGTTTTAATTAATGCAATTATGATTTGCATTTGTTGTAATTTGTTAGAATTTGGGAACAGTGCAACGTTTTGCCATCATGTGGATAATTGCTATGCACATTTACCCCTACCATCATCATCACGTTATAGATATTTTCTAAGCGATGCACAAGGGATACATATTATATAGATTTACAATAAATCAGCTTAGATTTATGACACGAACACAGATGGTTTTCATTGAGTGTGCAGTTAGTTATGGGGTCCTGTGTATGAATGAAATAACTTTACTTTGTTTTGACTTTGGCGTGAATATGTTGTGTTGCGAGAGACAGTTAGTTTAAAAGGTAAAGTGGTGATGTAAGATACGCGGTGGTAGTGTGAGTAATGTGCTAATACTTCTCCTTGCGTCAAATCTGTCATCTAAACTAAACCGAACTATTTTTCACGAAGTCGTGATTTTACACAAAGACTGTTTATGCGAAGAAGGATGCATGTAGATATTTCACTTGTGTGTTAAAAAAGCAAGGTCGCTGAGTACGAAGTGTACAACAAAGCTGGGAGAGCGAACTCTTTGTATGATGCTTCCGCTCCACATGTTAAAAGTTTGACCAAGATTTCCGGCATTTGATCTTAGCTCAAACATACACTTGGCCAAGTCAAACAGCTCAATCAGTAATGCAAATTGTAAAACACAATCTCGCCCGTTTTGGAAAATTCACACAATTTCGCACCATTCGGAATGTAGTCACTTTCATTCAGCCGTGTAAATATTTTTATCGCCTCCTTTCAGCTTTTGCACTTGCATTCTTATATTATATCTCCACTCCATAAAAAATAGACTTAGGTACTACAATATGATTTTGGCAACTATTGACTGTATAGTTCTTTCGCCTTATTCTTTCTATGGTAATCGTAATGCTTTATTCTTGGATCAACAGTATAAAATAATAAATTTTCCCTGTTATGTTTGCGATACATGCAAATATTTACGCGTATCTGCACATATAGCTAATTATACTATGCTTTTAATTGGGTGCTTGAATTTTTGGTTTTAAAAATAAACCCATCATCTAAATTTAACTTCGTTAGTAAATTAATTTCTTTAATAAAATTAAAATAAATCTTAATCTTACAATATGATGCTGCGTGTATGATTGATTTTATAATTGTTTTTAAGCCACGCATTTTTATTTTACAGTTTGCATGGTGATTATTTCATAAAAGTGGAACAGTTGATTATCTACATGTAAAAAATCATGCTTATGATAACAACTTACATTTATGACCCTCAACAAATTACATTACAGGGTAAATATAATTAAATATGCAAAATTGAAATGCTCAAGAAGAAAAGGTCTTTGTACGCAAAATGGTTTCTTCTTGATGTTAATCTTTTAATAAAACGTTTATTCAGCGGCAAGTATTAGAAATAATGTTACGTTTATTGATCGAATGTAGGAAAAGGAAGGAGAGTTCGGTAAAGAAGAATCATTCAGTGAAAATGTGTTTCAGCAAACTACACAAGCGGTTTTGTTTCCTTACCATTTCCCTTTGTGTTCACTGAAAGTGGGTAAATATAGGAAGGTCACACAATCTATGATCTGAAGTTCGTATAATATAGAAAGTATTTGTTCAATCACAACAGGTATTGGCAGATCCCGGTACTAAAGATGCAAAACTGTATGCTCATTTATTCTTGGCGTAGCAGCAGCATGTTGCACAAAAGACCATTAGTGATATTTGATGTACCTATTTGCGGAAAACAATGGCGAATACATTATTTTGACTATGAAGACACTTTATCAGGTCAAAAATGATTTCCATGGAGTAAATTGTTGTTCACAGCAAATTATGCAAATGCGAGTATCCAAATCAGCTATTCCCAACCACTGTACAATAACCATTCCACGTGTAAACCTTCGACAACTAGAAAATTGAAAATGTGTGCTTAAATCAGATGTTTCTGTCTGTGCAAAAGGTTGTTAAGCAGTAACAATGGAGGGGGTAAACGGTGCATTTACCCCACTCAAAATCTGAAAAATAGGTTATTTTATCACATAAGGGCAAAAGATGGCAAAAGTTTTTAGATTACGCGAAAATATAATACAATTTAGGCGTATTTTTGCACAAATTACATCAAATTTTTTGCAGTTTGCGATAATAAGCGGGATTGTGCCTCTCCTTAATGGAATCCTAAGTACTGCCATATGAGCAGTACAAAGATATTCCACACATATTAATTAATTAAATAATTTTTACATGTAGGCATAGACATCATTTCAACTGGAAAATACAAAAGAAAAGAACATACTTCATACAGAAAAATATATATTGATCTTCTATTCTATACGTCAATAATTTATTTTGCTCTAATCATCGGTGTAAATCCACACCCACATTGAATAGTACACGAGTTTGGCATTACTTCGCTATCAGATTCTCAAACGTAGATAAATATTTGTAAACAAAATGAAAAGTGAGACAACTGCTTACTGCACGTAAACTTTTTCGGTCAACTTTGATTTTCCATCGACTGCGTTTGTAGAACTTGTGTCAGAAATCTTGGAAAAGGAATTTTGAAAAATATAAGCATATATTGATATCGTGTCTCATGTTTTCATCCATGCACACCCTTATGTGGCACACACTTTCTGGTCGTGGAAGTTCTAACCATTTCCGATCTGACAAAAGTTCTTCTAAGGTATTTGCATAATGAGATTTTTATTTGTCGAAGTCACGGAGCTGATAAAAATATTCCAAAGAAAAAGAAAGATCAAACCAAGCATATACTTTTCATACTATACTCGGCTGGGTACATTATATCATCAGCAGTTTGTGTAAAACCTTTGAATTTCAGTTCACAAATAGTGTTTTGCATGGTATATAGGCCAAACCCAAAACTCGTCTGCATACAGTTTTCAGAGTTGCCAAATATTCACGAATTTCATGCCTACGTGGCTAAACACACCAGCAGGTACAGGTAGCTATACATATTATATAAATTGTACCCACACAATTTAGAAATACGAACCAAAACTATTTCTACAAACAAAAGAACATGCGTCAATTCAAATATCTACACAACTCTATCATACACAACGAACCGAAAATAATAAATATTGCCAAAAAGGATGCTAAATGAGACTGTCTGTGTGTTATTATAATAAGTGAGCTAAATATAAATATACAGTATACATCAAAAATACCAATAGGTACTTCGTGTATTATCACTAAAGAGACCGTGGGTTTTAGAAAAATTTATAAGGCCGTTGTTAGGTAACAATGTCCCCATATAAAAGTGTAAGGAAAAGTGTACCAACTAGCGCCAAATACAATGGTGCTGCACTGAAAAAGTCTAGGCTCTTTAACATGGCAAGATTTTGGACTTGTCAACTTTGAAAAATTCTGTAGGTTTGACCATTTGTCTTAATATTTTGAATTTTTGCTATAATATGTAAAGTAACGCAGCGGACCTATACAATTCCTATACCTAAACTGAAAAAATTAATTTCGGCTGGACCGCGTGTCCGCGCCACGGTAGCTTTAGTGTTATACATAGTGATCTAAGATATCATAATAATTAAGTAAATGTTAAATAAAATAGGGAAATACCTTAAGAGTAAGTAACATGTTGAATTTGATGGACATTCAGTTTCATTATTGATTTACACGTTTTCATAACTTTCACCGCTTTGTGGCAGTTGTTTTGCTTATTTAATGAACAAAGTTCGCATGGTTGATCCTGAACAGTCCATCATTGAGTAGCCATCTAAGGCAACATAACTTTCTGACTTATTAGATATAAGCTTTGCCAACAATGAGCTAATCATCGACTAAAGAAAGTAGAGATGAACTTGTACTATGAAGAACCTTTCAATGCCCCTGCGGAGGCATTAGCAGAACTCTACTAAGAACTAAGAGAGCCGGATGTCTTAGGTAGGTACAGCCCATAGATCCAGGAAAAATCCCATTTCAGTCGGAGAGACTAACGAGGTTTCCAAAAAAGCAGTTTGTAGAATCTCGGGCAGATTTCTGGCACATGAAAAGAATGAAACTACTCTTGCTAAATGAATAGATACATTATTAATCGTCTTTGGATAGTTGTATAAAAACGTCGGGTCTGTCCATCCGTCTGACTTTACACGCAATAACTCAAGAATGATATGAGATATCAACTTTCAACAGACAAATGTATTTTTGCAATACAAAACTATTTCTGTAACATGGTTCAATCTATTGCATCTATAAAATGCAACATAATGATACTATCCACTGTAGCCCCTTACATTAAGGACTAATATACAGGTTTAAAAGCTATCAATAAGCTTGCTGAGAGCAAAATTGATCCAAACGGATTTTATATTCTGAAAGAGGAGGAAAAAGCTTCAGGGTGTGAATTAGACATTAAACGTGTTTAAAATTTTTACTTAAGTAATCGAAATTTCAATTTTAGGCTCAAATACATTGAAATATCACATTTTTATTTTTCAAAGTGTAAAGAAGTACAATAATTGCTTATATCGAATTCACAACCTGATCAAAATTTTGTCCTCATTTTTATGAGCCCTACCACAATTTTTGAAACCTTTTCAAAAATGAGTTCTCGTCGCACAAAGATTTCCAGGCTCAAATACATGAGATATTATGAAACATAGCGTAAAATCATAGAAAATGATAAGTTAAAACACAGGGAGAATGGGGCAATGAGAATATTTCCAATATGGACGGTGTACACTCCACCTTAATCTATTTGAACTAACGAATGCACGCTATTGCTATAACTGTATGTTTTCCATGTTGTACTGACATTCAATGTTGAATCAAGGAGCAACAGCTTTTGTGACAGAAACAAATAATTGTAAGCGTCAATGTCACTGGTCAATTCAAGCAATAGCAAAGAAGTTGGAAGCATTAGATAGAATGGTTAACGGGTGTAACATTTGAATACCTCGGTAATTTTGGGCAAATGTGAATGGTTTCGTCACCTCTAATTCAAAAATCTTGTATGTACAAGTTTTCAGCCAGAGACCTAATTAGACTGCTTGCTGATTAGAAGGTTGCCTATATTATACTCTTGGGCGCACACGGGCGTTTATGAACGCCTGTGGATCTGAATATATTGGCCTTTACTTCGTTATTACTTTTAGTTTTTTGAAAATATTTGAATTGTAGAAATACAATTGATTTTCGATTTTTTTCTATTTTAATGAGTAGCATTTTTAAAGTTTAAATTTTTTCGAAAAACTGATGGTGTATTATTAAAGTATTTAGCTTCAATTGTGTATCGAGTTAATATTGATTTTATTTTTAATTCAAAGTCCGAATAAATGAGTACATAATAAATCTCCCATTTAATTTGTTGCGGTTAATTAAGCAAACCACGCATAAAAGCATTAAATTATAGAAACCATAGTTGGATGGAATGCTCAATGGAACAATTTATATATAAATTGAAAATACTCTTAAATTCTTGATTAATAAAAGACGATAATATAAGTTATCCAAGAATAAAGATTCCTTTAAACGTTTACTTGAAAGATGGTTAACATGGTAACCTATACAGCCGAATGAGTATGCAACAGTTATCTGGACAATCAAAACCATGAGTCAAAAAATGGACAATCGATCCATCATTTAACAAATAGTGCTTATCTAATCTAAATCCCAATCATTGATTACATCCGAAGTTTTTACATGCGTTTGTAATACAATACGAGGTATAACAGCGATTAAAAGCTAAATTACTCGCAGTCTATTCGTAGTCTGTGCTCGTAGCTTTTCGCCTGTGATTTTATAACCAAAATCGATGTAACTACCAATTTTTTGTTTTCCAAATTTTCAAAATTTGAAGCCAGTATGTGTCCTTTATTGGAAAAATTGGAAAGAGTCCAAAATATTTTCAGATTCGGGGGCTATAATTTTCATAAACACTTAACTATCCAGTGTGAATCCATTACAAATATGATGCGTTAATATTTCAACTCAGGTTTTCAGAAAACCATAATTAAGCTTATACAAGGAAAAATCTCGACCAAGTTATTAATATTGGGATCAGAGAACAAATTAATCCTAGGTAATCCAACGTTTCCTACACTACTTAATACATACATTAAGACATCAGTGTTTAATTTTTTAAAAGCAATGTACTTAAATGTTTGCAAGTGTTGCATTTCCCATGCGCTTTTTTATTTCGAATTTTATAAATGCATCCTATGTATTTCTTGCACATAAAATGAACACAGGATAGCAATACATAGTGCAAGTGCTCGTTAGATAACAATTATTTTCCTTTCTCTTGAAGCAAAAACTATATATATAAAAATAAATGCTATATAATGTACTCTGATACACTGGCGTAGCCAGGGGGTCCACGGGGCAACCCCCCCTAAATCCGGAAACAACAGGTTATTTTACTAAAGAAAGTACCAAAAAATCAGGAAATCTTATGTATTTTATGTTAATTTTTGCCAAAATTTGCTCAATTTTTTCGTGCTTCGTGCGAAAATGAGCACATAATATGTCCCTTATGTTTTGAGTTTGCCCCCTACCGAAACCAAATCCTGACTACGTCTCATGATCTTATGTATATGAGATGAGGACGAAACTATTTCTTATGAATTGGTACATGGGATGACACACTACTACTATGCATGGTGATGATGTGAGGAATCAAAACTACATGCTATGGTTCCTACATGCCTACAAGATGAATTCATATTATAGTATAATGTTTGCTGCGCTTCTGAAGATTATGTGAGGAGAATCTGATATGAAGGAAGGAAAGCAACAGACAAGTGTGTTGAAATTATAATGGCATATGTGAATGTGTGGAAATGATCTTGGAAAGAAACAATGCCAAGTTTTTTGCACTTTGTACTACTTAAGGATATTCATAGTATATGAATATCCTATAAATGGAAAAGAAGAGCCTTAGTTATTGAAGATTTTTGTGAACGCTGTTAAAACGTGACTTTGTCTCGCATGAGTGAGACACTTTGAGGCTAATAATATTTTGTAAATGGCATGATAACTGAAGTTGTGTAAATTTAATAGAAATTACGAGTCTTGGTGAAACTTCACGGGGAAATGACAAGGAAGTTTAAGAGAGTGTTGGTGTATCCAGCAAATTTAAAGTTGTAGCTTGCTTATAGTTTTATATTATGTGCAGCCGCCGTAGCATCTGACGACTGAGTAGACACTTCCAACTTTGGGTTTACTTTTCCAGCGAAAGTTAGCACAGAGCCGTGGTTGACGATGTCATAAGATTGCACTACGTACTCTCCGACCTTAAATCTTTTGAAGAAAGAAAGATGAGGTTTCTAACGAGATGCTTGACGAACCGATCAACAATATTGCAGTTTTCATATTATTCGGTGAGTTATTCCCGATCCGCGCCTTTTCCTCGCCGTAGTTTCTTCGTGTTTTTCCAATTTCGGGTAAGTCGTCATTTCTTTGAATACCTTGCTTGAAGAACTAGTCTTCAAACCTTTTTTTATTCCATTTTGATGGATAAATTGTTGCCCATACACGTATACTACAGCAGTGCACCCATTTCATCTTCAATGCTCTTCCAACAAACAGGAGCTCCAGCTTATCTTAGCTTTATGTTTTCTGCTTGTCTGCCACCATTGCCTTTGTGCCAGTCTTTCAGCCTACATTTCTCTATATCTCTATGACTTCCGCGTACAACCTACATACGCCTCACATCCTCTTCTAAAATACAAGCACTGCCAGTTGTACTGCATGAAGCTCTGTATTCTGATTGTGATGTATCTTCACTCTTTTCCTCCGTATACATATATACAATATACACATTATGTAGTGTGGTTCAAGTGTAGTTTAGTCTACACTAAGTTTCCTTTCGGTGATATGCTTGGTTTGCGTTTTCCTTCCACAAACTCACACAATCACTCCACAGTCTTCAGTCTTCTCCTAGTGTCTTCCCTTCTTTCTTTCCAAAGTCCTACTTCGCTCTCCAACTACTCTCACCCTCCAAAAGTAAATAGGCAGCACTGTGCGTCTTTAAATTAATACCCACCGTTCAACACTTAGCCGGCTCAATTGTCGGCAAGGCACATAGAGGCACAAATGGCCAAAATGTATAATTCCAATGTTCCAATTTTTCATTCTGTCAATATCATTTCCACCAGTTAAGTTGCAATGTTCAAAAATATAATATTTAAATAACTGAAGGTAAATTTAGCTTTAAAATGAGTAACATATATGCAGTCATGATTTATGATAAAATATATTATTATTTCCTTTTTTATATTGTCTCAATCAGAATTGTGTTAGCAGCAATTTATTTACATTTTATTAACAAAACAACTAAAGAGGAATACATATTAGATACTGCTTTTTAGTAATTAAATTGATAAATAATCATATAATTAATTTAAAATTTAGAAACATCTGGGAGTAAGGGAGTATGTGGATATTGTTTCTGCCGGCTACTTGTACTGGCTAAAAATTGAGCGGGGATTTTTGCTTCTGCCATTTATGCCAGGGGGTTTTAAAGCATTGCTTGTGACTGACTGGAACTCGTGAGTCTAAAAGTCTAAGACTACTTCTTGTTAGCATAGTGGTAGTGTTCAGTAGCACTGAAAATTCAGTTGGTACATTTTCTATCTTGTTGGAATTTTTCTGTCTGTCTCACACAAAATCAGACTCAGCCACCTCAGTCTCAGCTTTTGCCTGGCTCCTATCAATAAATTCAACCGTGCATTATGGTTTCAATTTATTTGCATAATACTTAGCTAGGAGCAGTCTACAACACTCTTCCTATACAGCAACACAATCAACCTGCCACTCAACTCCAACAGCTCTATACAAAATTGATATTCCTATTATATATTCTCACTTTATGTATATTCTATATTTTATGCATACTTCATGTATCCGACTACCAACGAAACACAAAGTGCTCCACACTTCGATACTTCATGTTATGAACTGCTCAGTGTATGTATGTATTTAATATTATTGTCATATTACACTTCACAAAGCCAAACTATCTACCACTTCTTCCCTACCTCAGTAGCTGTTAGAGAAATGAGATTTATACGCACACACTTCACACATCTACACTTGTAGAGGTAACAATAAACACAGCATGCACTCGATAAACACACGATTTCCTCCACCAATTCAATAGCCTCTGTCTCCTCTAACTTCATCTTTATTAGCTGTACAATCACGTAGCGCCACTCTCAACACTTGCGACACTCCACACTATACTAAGCACTAATTCAGCCTTTATGAGAATTTTCTTCACTTCACTCAACATTCTTCATTACAAACACCATTCCTGGAATGTTGCAAGAAAATCAGCCTTGTTCAGAAGCCGTAGGTCTTTAAGACAGAATATTCCACTAAAATCCTAGCAGGGGTAAAAAAGAATTCGTTTTTCGCTCAATTTTATTTTCAGTTGCTGTTAAAAACTAATTTTTTACATGTAGGTACGGCTTTTAAGTAAAATATAATTTTGTTTAATTTGAAATAATATTCATGTTTTAAAAATATTTCGACATGCATACTAATTATTTACAACCTTCCCTAACTTTCTCTTTGAAAATTTTGTTCATTTCGACGTATGATCCTTCAATACATGAAATAGTTATATTATTTCCCATAGTTTTGCAGTGTCAGGCCGTTCGAGGAATGTAAGGATAACTAGTATTTTGAAATGGTCATGCTGAGACGTACAAATGCCAATTGATAAGATTGTTAGACCTGCTCAATATCTCTGTCTTTCGTTTGACAATAAAAATTGAATCGCAGGAAAACACTAAAGTTTGTCGCAGTTACAGGAATAGCTATGCCTTGCTTTTTAGCTCAAAGTCACCTTCTTTATTATATCTAACAGCTAGGAACCCTACAATACTTAAACCAAAATATAACGGTAACAGTTACCTAAACGAATATACGCGTGAGTATAGTATACATGTTTTGTATATATATTTACATGTGTAAAAATACAATCATGAGCGTGTAAATATATACACACATGTATATAATATACTTTGTATGTAGTATCCCAAGTAGCAAATCAATAAGTAGATTACATTATGTGTATGTCCTATAGTGTGTAAGTGGGTGGGCCGAAAAGTTGGGATTTAAAAAGATTAACAGAAGTTTAGTTTGTTAGTACATGTTTCCCAAATTAATTGAAGGACTAAAATCTGATTAGATCCAAACATTAACTGGTCGTTGAGATAAACCTTGGAAGTTTCATTGTATATTGCACACGTTTTCTTCGCCTCTTTCTCTTGCTTTGCATTGATCAGTAAAAATACTGCACTAAAGTATAAAGAAATTGAAAGCAGGCACATGAAAATGAAATGTAGGTGTGCTGTGCGAACCCTGCAGCTAGTAATGTACTCTCAAGCATTGTCATCATTGTTCTTATATTATTTAAGTATATTCCTAGTTAAATGTAGGTATGCGTACATTCACAGATACAATGTATTGCCTGAATTTCTCGGGATGAGATTTGTTCTTCTAAAATAATGCTATTATGCTAGATATTGTACAATATATTTATAGAAAAGAAACGAGAAGCTTTACATTTGTATTATATGGGCTTATTGTTAGCCTAGCAAAATATTTTGTTGAGAAAGAAAGTGGAGGGATGAGTATTTTCCTTCTAACAATATAGGTACACTTTTCTAAGATTGTTCAGATACGTGGATGTAGTATTATTTCAATGGGGTTTCAGCTTTGTAAATAAAATACTATGATAGTGAGGCGGATATACAAAGAAAAGAGATCAAAGGAAGATCGTACACAATAGCAACTACAATCATTCATGCCAGTTCATTTCCATACCACTTATTTATTTTTACGCATTTCATCTTCTGTTGATAAAACTATGTGTACGGCAATACCTAGTGAAATATGCAAAACATGTAGGTATATACGCCTGTTTGTATTTATCAAAGAGTACTTCAATATTCGTAGACATAGCCCTATACAGGAGGAGGCAAATAAGCAATCACTCCCTCCTACCGATATTCCAAAAAAGATTTTATTTCGGCCTGATATTGCTAAAAATCGCAAAATTTTTCGCGCTACCCGCTAATTTGCTGCATTTTACGCTTTATAATCGCGCACAGCACCGACATTTGTACTTTATGTTTTGATATTTCTCTCCCCCCCGCCCCGAAATTGATTTCTACATACAGCCGTGCTATCAGATTAATGGTTGTATGTGTATTGTGTATGGTATGGTTGTATGGTATGGTGTCTTATCCTGTGTAATAGCATTAACCCACATGAAACATCAGAATCTTTAATACAAAGTAGAAAGTATGAACATACAGAGGTTAGTTCTAAAAATATCTTTTTTGTATTATTTCTCCATGTTATGTCCAAATGACACATTGACATTTCCCACATGCTTAGGAAAATTGTAAGCTTACAATATACTTTCTACAATACTATCTGGCCACACTTTCATCACTCTTTTAAAGTTTCTACGTCTTATGGAGGTTTTGTAAATTTCAACTTACTGACAGACTCTTTTCCTACTTAAATACTCTTATGACATCTTAATAATAGCAGGCGAATGGGGGATTCGGAATATACGTAAAAATGGTATCTCTGTGTTAAAAATAACTCGGGCATTTTTGTTGTCTGTTAAAAATGGCACGAGCAACTTTCTCTGTTGAGACACGAGAACCTTGCTCTGATAAAAATGAAAAGGCTACCTTTCTCTGTTACAAATGACTGGGATACTTTAAGCGTTATAACTGACTCGGATATCTTTCTGTTGTAGAAATGACTTGGAAACGACGAGTGATTTCTGCAACACAGAAAAACCCTCTTTGCTCTTATTTTTGCTATTCTCATAGCACTGTTTCTTGTTCCGTCCATGTTCCTGCTTTGTTTATTATTTTGCATACTAAACCTGAATGTTTATGGATGCGGAAGATTAGCCTCTGTAGTTTTCAATCAATAGGAAACATGACTGTTCCTAACTAACAATAAGTAGTAAATAATAATTGTACCTGCACACAAAGAATTATTGCAGGTCTAGAGAGATCTTTCATTAAAAACCATTGTTCCTTGTGTTATCTATGAATGAAAAGTACCTGAGCATACTAACAAATAACCTGGCAGCACAGTATCACTACTCGTTGCCACAATTTCTACAATCCCAATGAATTGTATGGTAGATGCCGAACCACAAACAAATACTACACTGCACTGAAACTACATGGGATAATGAATTCTGACTCTAGTCCTGCAATCTCAAATTTCCCATGGTTTCATCCACACAGGAAACTAAATGGAATGTAACAATGTCATTCAGATTGGTGAGAACACTAACTTGGAATCTTAATAGCCGTGGGTGGTTAGTTATAAGTTATAGTAAACCCACCAAAAATCACGGCTTAGGCCAAGACTTTGGCTGAAAATTGTAGTAAATAGTATCTTACTCATACTTAGGAATGCTTTATTTATAAATAACGTAGTATGATGGACCAAGCTCGATTTACACAATAGGAGATCCGTACAGCTTGAGGCGAAATATAATTAATGTAATGACGGGTAGATTATACTTCTCGTAGTAGGCGTACGATTTACTTAGACCTATCTGACCTATCAATAAAACGGTTGCACGTGCCGTAAAATAACCCTTGCAAACCGATATAACAAATATATTGCAAACTTTATACTTTTAAAACTATGAATGTTTAAAGAATACTTTTTCTGTTGTCTGTCATCCATGTTCAGCTTTCTAACTTTTGACACACAAAGCTGGACACTTAATTTGGTCGGTCGGTTTTCGAAATGACGCAAATAGCAACCCATGCATTTTAATCCATGTTTTACTTGACCTTTCTGTTTTACAACAGAAAATAATTAACAATTTGGCGCAATACTCCGTTTTTAATCCTGAAAGATGTATACTATTGAATATTAAAGTGGAGTACGGTGAGACCATTGTACATTTTATGTATTTGAGTACTATACCAGGGTTGGGATAGTGCCAGTCAAATTTCCAAAGGCCGTGGTTATTGGCTGCCACAATTTGCGAATACCGGCAAATATTGGTATGTCATAATCTTAATTTTAAAATCTGCACATTTTCCTTAGAAAATGTGACTAATGCCGTTTCTGCCGGTTTACACATTTTTGGTCTACTGGTATTTAACAGAAAATGTCAGTTCAACCGGCATTTGGCATCCGGCTATGCCAAGCCTGTGGGACACCTACTGAAAAGTTACTTAATGCTTTACATTTGTTACCATTATTACCAATGAAATATTACTGCAACCTACAATACAAGATTCATCCGACCAACTTAATATAACATGGATATATGCATGATATCCACAGTCATAGCCATAAGGTAAAACATCATGCTTCATAACAGGGATTATGTAATTTTTATCCGCCTCTTTCAGCAAAATATAGGTACCTAAATATTACAACCGACAAATGTGGCACAAGTGGTTTTTTTCTGATTCAAAAGCAGGACCTTAAATGACAGTCTTTAGCATACAACCAATAAAAATAAATGCATGTCATTTCTATTAGCAGTGCAAAGTTCAACAAACAATTAGTCAATATGTGCGTACGAGTTGATGTCATTCAATTTTAAAGTTTAAAAATTTGCAAGGTATTAATTACTGTTTCATCAAAACTATTTTAATATTCGAAACATTCTACGCAGGCAAAAGTATTTATTAACTATAAAATTGACTTTATGTTAGTAATAACTGAAGAAAAGAAACTAATAATTTCCTTATAGCTAAAACGTATGATAATGAATACTTTATTATGAAATGGTCATGTATTTGTCTCTCAAGTAAAATTAAATCGTTTATTTTTTTCATTTCTCAGTCAAGCAGGAACAAGCTCTACATTTATAATTAACACAGAAATTTATATTTTACACTTAAAATTATTTATATTAATCTTATCACATTTTTGACTTGTATTAAAACAGTTGATTAGAATAAAAAACAAAATCGCAAAAACAACGAATTAAATGTTTTCATAATTATTTGTCGAATATACTTTTAGCATAAAATGGTACTGTCCATCCATGTAAACTTATCGTAGTATTATGATGAAAGGATATTTTGAAGTCAAGCACCTTAATGATATAATATTTAAAACATAATTTTTTTAAATTCATTTCAAGGGTATTCTATACATTCTCATTTGATAATTTCTGTAAACCAAGTAAGATTTCATCGTTTCTAATTAATTGGAATTAAAATTAGATCACTATTATCCAAAATAATTTTTCGTTGAAATTTCACTCTAGGCCGAATCCCTCAGCATTGGAAATTGCAATGATCAGTTTCTTCTTTAGAACATCTTTGTTGGGGTAATCTGGTAAGATTAATTGATTGAAACATGTGTGAGCTTCAGGAAGATTTTCCTCTCGGTCTCGCATCCTAGATATCTAAAGACAGACACACATTCTATATATCACTGAGAACTATAGAATTACATGTGCAGATGAGAGGGTGTTGGAGCGAGAAAAATCAATTAAGAAAAGCTGACAGAAATTGTAGACTGACCAGATTTTTTTCAGAGCCACAAAAAGTTAGATTTAAACAAACCATAAATAAAAAACTATAAACAGTGTAAAAATTAATTCTTTTTCAAATGACAAGAACTGAACATCTTGTGTTTCTATACTGGATGTGGTAAATGTATACGGTTAAACAATGACAAATATTAAGTTATGAAAAATATGGTCAGCCTACATACTCTAAATTTTTGTAATGGAAATGAAATGTGTTTGCGTCATGTCGTTGCGGAGCGTATGCAAATAAGGTGGAAAGCGGAATTCAATATGCAGTAAACATACCTTAAAGTACATTTCACCCATTCCTCCTACAGGAATTCTATCACTGCCAGTCGTAAATAGAAGAAATTTCTTTTGAAGATCCAATGGGAGTGATGTCAAAACGGACCAAAAGTCTCTGATAATCAGAAAAGAAAATACCGACAATAAAAGTAATGGAACTATAACAATTTCTTATTAAACTCTTCATTTACACTCAGCACCTTGTACTTCCCTTAGAATCTTTATATTATCAGCTCTTATTAAATTTAATGGAGATTGCACAAACTAATTTAATGTATTCCACATATTTCCTAGCTCGAAAAAGATAGGTATACTTACAAAATAATAATTCTTGCATAGAAATTTCCTAAATTATTTAAAGCCATTTAATTTAGTGCTATATAACCCTTACCATGTGATACAAACATAATATTCAAAGTTGTAGGCACATATAAGTTCATAAATATTATGATAATTATTCATCGTCTACGCACTACTTCATGAATGCATATTATGTAGACAATGGAAATGTTTGGAGTACATTTTGCAAATTAATTTTTCAATATTATGTTCAAGTAATTTCCACCCCCACAGATATTTCATAACTTGTACACAAAGGGCATAGTGATACTGTGTGTGATGCTGGGAAATGCAATGTTATGCATTAGGTGGGTAGTAGGTACAATTTTCCGGACAACTGCTACACGAGAAAATTATTAAGGTTTAAAGAGGAAGAATGATGAAACGCGATCCTACACCACACTTTCATTGCTGATATTGTATATCGTAACGTTGTCGATGAAACCCACATCATTAAAATATTGGACAAAGCATTACCTAAACAATGCAATAATACACCAACAAGAGGCACGTGAAATATTTGATAAAATAAATAATGAGGACGTCAGAATTATAATGCCTCTTGGCTATGACTAGAGTGAAGCTAGATAGGATGAACTTAATACTAATAAGTACTGCCGATATGACGTCACTTGGGCGGTTTGTTTCCAGCTCCTTTATTATGGTTGTGTTTCTCACATTTTTAAATAATTGTTTACAGTTTACACTGATTAACTGGATTATGAGTGCTTTGTTTATTTTAGTTTTAATTGACTAAACCACAGAAAATTATTTTTCTTCAGTTTTATAGTGACAAAAATATTTTGGAATATTCTGTCATAAAGTAAAAGAGCGAGAAAAAGATCGCCTTAGTGGCGCCACATGTGCTTTTACACTTTATTAGCATTCGGTTCATCCTATGTACGCTTCACCCTAGCTATGACTATAATATACGTCTGTGTGATTATTAAAAGCTACAAGAGGTTTAAGTTTCCTTCAAACACAACAGCATCAACGCATCATCCTACACTACAACTACAATAGAGTCTGTTCCCGACATTTCAAATCCCAGTAGTAACTCGTCACGTTTCCCAGCCTCGTACATTTGTACACAATAGACGTGTTTAGAAGCTTCGCAATCATTCTCATAGCTAAAAATTCTATGCCAAAATAGAGGTTAGAGGTAAATGAAATTCTCGCCTTGAAATTAATTTCCATGCCTATATTATTATTAGTATTCCTAAACAATTTCCATTCTTATGTTTATACAATGGAATTGGAAAATAATATTTGCATAGCTTCTTCCCTAACAAATCTCCTTTGAGTTCTGCAATTCTGCATTGTCCTTAAAAAAGATTTGCACGTTATTTCCAAGTGATACAACAGCAAGTGCAAAAGTGCAACAACTGGACTTAATTAAGATTTCATGAAGTTGTTTACAATTGCTATTGACTCACATGAAGCAATCGGCATTTTTCTAGAAAAGGAATCAACTTTGTTGAACTCTTCACTTTACAAGTCTTTAGATTCCTAGAAAAGGAATCAAAGTTTTGTTGAACTCTTCACTTTACAGCAGTCTTGAGATTTACCTCCTGAAAAATTAACTCCATACTCAAACTTTCCAATGATATGTGCTTAAAAATTAATCACTCTTTCTAAAGTCATTATTTAATATTGATGATTTTTTCGTAATTAAACCACCCTGGTACGGAATGGAGTAGGTGGTATCACAGTAGCATTAATAGCAGCAGTGAATCAACAAATGAGCTGATTGCGTAGATTTGGAATAATGTATTGAACTGGCATTGAGTCAAAAATTTAATAATGTACTTTCAGCATTTTTGCTTTGAAAATGCATTGCTTTTAATGAAGAACCTAAAATAGGATTGAACCTCTCACACTAATCCTCTCATTGACAAATTGTTCCAAATATTTTTTTCTTTCTTAATAACTTGAACAGAACAGTATTGTATTATAATAAAAGTAAGATATAAAAACGTAAAAAATCTGTTCACTATAATTAATACACTATTTCCTTCCCACTATCTAATTGGAAAAATAATTACTTACTGAATGATTCTGTCGTCCGGACGGTATTCATCATATTCAGTGACTTTTCTTAGTTCATGTAAGTCTAGTTTTGGTGATCCGCATACCAACATTTCCACTTCTTCAGGTCTTAACATCTACAAAGTTACATTACAATTTTACATACAGGACGTGAGCGTATGCGATATAGGTATACAAGGTAGTAAAGCAATGTGAAAACTAACATTATGATTTTAATTATAGCACTTTCGTGTCTCATCCACTGTTCAACTGCATTATAATACAATGTATATTTCATATAAAAATATACTACATAATAACATATAACACCGTACTTTACATTAAAAAAGTCCAAAAATGTGTCAGCATTGTATTGGATGCATTGAAAATAAATAGGAACAGCGGAGATAGGACAATCCCTTAATTAATTTTCCTTAATCCTTAATTCCTACTTCGGAGTTCGAAGGAGGGAAATCATAATCATTGATAAAATAACTATGTATAATGAAAGTGAAAAATTACACATAAAATTCAAAAAGAAAGAATTATGTTAAAATTGCTCCCTTACATAAGTCAAGTTGCTTCACAGTTTACTATTGATTATTTTAATTGTCTTAGGTTATATTTAATAAACAGTAGCGTCAATATACTATTCCAGACACGAATAATATTTCCCAGAATTTGTCCTTTTCAAGGATTCTAATATTTAAAGCCTACAATAAAATTCTGTCCCTAATTATCTGTATCTGGGTTGATTAAATGCACCATATTCATTAACTATGCAAAAAGAAAGCACATTCACAGAAATATTATTTTCAATTTTCTTACACAAACAATAACAATTGCTGATTTAGACTTTTCATTATTGTGATAGACAATTTAATTTAAACTCAGAGTTCTAGCTAATAATTTCAACATCTATTGTGAAAACGAACATGTCCTCATTATAATCTTTATTTTGGTTTCATCCAACAATAAATAAAATAAGGTTATTTTATTTTATTGTATTTTAGTTCCATTCCATCCAATATAGTACTACCTGCATATGTGTATAATCTAAATACATGTAAGCATGTATTAAACATGTAAGCCTGCACATATGTATGTTACTGCGTATGTAAAAGTATGCACAAACCTTTTTGATATAACTAGAATAGTAATACAATTTACTAGCTTTAATAATTTCTTAGAAAATGACGTTAACATGTAGTTAAATAAACTGATTTATAAGAACGTCGCGTTTCATTGGGCAATATTAATGTTGTTGGCAACATTACCGTGGAAGAAAAAATAAATCTCAAACTTACAATCAGAGCATTTGACGCTGTGACGGAATGAAATCCCAAGTAGAAAGCACGAAATTGAGCGTAAATGGCTGTATTAAGAACCCAATCCAGATATAATTTGACATATTCTTCTCGATTTGAATTAGTTACCAGGATTTGTTCACCGTTTTCTTTTAGATTGTACGTCATAATACGATCGTATTCTTGTAATGAGGCCTTAATGGGAAGCAACAAATGCCATTCATAAATACATTATCCATCCCCAGTCAACTTTTAATATTGTGCAAGAGTACCACATGTACCGAATTTTTCCCATTAAAACGTACTTCCCAAAAAACCATAGTACTCTATTAAACTGTAGGGAGTTAGCGCCGAATTTTGATAAAAAACGTAATACCCTAATTAACCGTATGTCTGACATATGCGCAGACGACGTGCGACGTTTGAGTTGAAGAAATGCTATTTTGCAATGGTATATATTTTAAATTTGAATATTATTCAAACATTCATAATGATGTCTCTAAGCCAAAGAAAGCAGAGTTGCTGGGTAAAATTATTAATAAACCTTATATTGATATACCTTACTTTGACAAGCCGTAGTTTCTAATAAACCATAGGAGTACAAGGTGCAAGTTCCGATTTTCGTTAAACCGTACTACGGTTCAATGGGAAATATACGGTAGGTAAAATAGTATTAGTGCTGGCTGACTCGATTTTTCATTTTGCATTCGTAGTACATGTTAAAGTTTGTGAACTGTCCATTTATTCATACCTGTGGTGCAATGAGTAGGTAGACCTTAAAAACTATTAACGTAATATAACCAACATAAGTGTGGAAAGTTGATATTTGGATGCTTTAACGACGAATACACATTATATTTTATCTATTTATGTATGCTGCGCATACCTACAGAGACGACATTCACGTTCAATAAAAAGGGAAATGGTACAATTTATCAGTCCTGTAATGGAATGGAGACTCAGCGGTGGCTGGAGGCCGATAGCAACTCCAGAATGCAAATCTTTTTAAAATCGTTTTTTTCATCTGATTAAAAACTTCTGCTGTAACTTTCTGCTGACATTAATGGCTTTAAAGTTTACTTTTGGAATCATCAATTCCTGTCTAACTTGAAACATGAAAAATATCAAAAATTTATAATTAGTTTCCAGGTGCATTTATTTTAAGAAGCATTTTGCTTTTCCCTTCTCCGGTATGACTTAGTGTTACAGCATCAAATGGAAAGTTCAATGAAAGTGAGGGAGAGAAAACCCTGTTTTTGTATTTCCAACAAAAGCCCACTCATTAAGGAGTTGTATACCGGTTCATAGAAATACTGCGATGACCATGTTTGCTTCATAGACTCTGTGGTATTAGTCAACACCGCGCGAAACGAAATCTAGTTCTTTCGTGTCTATTGCAGTCTATTTACCATTATGCATGAGCAAGGTTGTGTGTAAATAAACCGCGCCATAGATTTTCACTCGATGGCTCTACATTTCCCCATGCAATTTAGTAGGGGATTATTATGGAGATGATATTTCAAGTTTTAAAAAGTTTCAAAAATTGTGGTAGGGCTCATAAAAAAGAGGATAAAATTTTGATCAGGGTGTAAACTCGATATAAGCAATTATTGTACTTCTTTACAGCTTAAAAAATAAAAATTTGATATTTCAATGTATTTGAGCCTAAAATTGAAATTGCAATTACTATATTAAAATTTTTGAAAACATCTAATGTCTAATTCACACTCTGAAGCTTTTTTCCTCCTCTTTCAGAATATAAAATCCGTTTGGGTCAATTTTGCACAAAGCAAGCTTATTGATCGCTTTTAAACCGGTATACTAGTCCTTAAAATGCTTTGGTGAGTGGTTCAGCTACAAATACGATTTACTTTTAATATTAGTACGGAACTTGTGTATTTTTAAATAGTCACTACCTAATGTAATTTATAAAAACATCAGAGTTGTACCATCCCAATGAACAATTTTTTGATGAAACATATCATATTAATGTTAAAATGATATCAAAGTCGTCGGAATTCGTCAACGTCTTAATGTAACATCAACTAAATATTAAT
>JAQFYB010003068.1:0-21060 GCA_034694085.1 Pogonognathellus longicornis | reverse complement strand
GGAAATTTACATGGGACCACAAATGTGGTTCTTCAGTATACAATGTGGATTTTTGTAGTCAGTATGTCGCAGGTTAAAATTAAAACAAAAACCCGCTTAGCGCGAAAAAAATTCCAAATTTGGCCAGTTTTGGCTAAATTGGTGCAGTTTTTGGTCAAATGTGCGTAAATTTAAGTCAAAGGCAATGGAATTTACATAAAATCGCGAAATTTGGTCAATATCAATGTAAAACATTTAGCACATTTTGCCCAAAATTACGCGAATTTCGGTCAATATCAATGTAAATTGCAACAAGTTGTCAGGAAAGTGACAACTAAAAGCACATTATAAAAAAGTGAGAATCTAGCTATAAAAGTAAACAACCCGACTTTTTATTTTTTTTTCCATTCTGAAGAAATAATTCACTTTGTAAGAAAAAGTCAAATAGGGGGCAGAGCAGGTATCTTTTTTGCTCGAAATCAGCTAAGTATGAAATGTTGACATTAACGCATATTCTTTATTATCCATTTATAGATCAATTAAGGACGTTGACGCGAAAATTGAAATTTACAGGCGAATGGAACTATTCATGGGCTTTTACAACCGTTCGCTCCATGTGTCATCCATTCCTTTGTGTGTAATTAGCTGTGCCGCGATGGCCACCACGTGCCTATTTGCACTAATAAAATCCGGTCATGAAACACCCCGTTCTCTGAAAATGGCTTATTTACAAAGAGCCGTAGCTTGTCAATTGGCAATGTCAGCATCGTTGACGGGTGCAGGCAATTGTTGGTTTCACTCCGAGCAATTATTGGAAGAAATGAAACAAACGAGTGCTAAGTCAAACATGATTGTGAAGCAGCTAGAAGGTATGAGACCGTTTGGAGTTAAATACGGACCTTTGAGGGCTGTAAAATTCCAACATGTCTTTGATTATAACGACGCAATCATTAACAATCTAATATCTCTTCTGCTGTATTAATTTGTTGTACCTATCATCATTGATATATCACAAATACCGCTCAAATCATAAAAACTCATTTCCACCAGCTTTCGTAACAAAGATATTTTCGACTAACATAAGCCATTAGTTGGAGACATCCCTCATACAAGAATAATACGAATATAGCTGTGCAAGTAAGCACTGTAAATATATTACAAACTGACTGCAAAATGACGGATTTGCTAGGTAGTCATAATCAGGGGCGTAGCCAGAATTATAATTTGCGGGTGCACTATAGGTGCACAATAGCAATCAATAAAAGTTGACTGCTGGGAGGGCCATGTTCTAATGTAAGTGTGAATGCAAAAAATCTGTGCTTTGCCATCTCTAGCATAAACCATAACAACTTTATTGAGGTCGCATATTTCAATAATTTAACAGTCACTTATTTACTTAACATGGATAAATCATATAACGGAAAATAATTATGTCATAGCGTAATACGACGGCTACCTGTAGGTACCGAAAAGAGAAGTCAAAACCGAAGCCGAACCCAAACCGAACGGTTTTTTCAATTTTGGTTCTTTATTTTTTGTGTAAATTCGCTTTCGGTATCTACTGATTTGGTTTTGGTCTGGTTTCGGTTCCAAAAATTACGGCTGATTTGTCTACAAACCCCTTGCATAGCTATTGGAACTGCCTCTCTACATGTGCCACAAGTGATACCTTGTGTATGTAAAACTCCTTCACCGCAATGCAGATTTGGCGTAAATGTTCAATTGCAATTCAGTAAACTTTATTAATAAAGAAAATGTGAGCTGAAATTGACAACTTTTATATCTTTTTTTTCCGGTTTCGCTTCGGTTACGGTTTCAAATTTTTTGGTTTCGGTTTGGTTCCAAAACTCAAGGGATTTCACCATCTCTAGTACCGAAACACATTACCGTATTGGTAGGTAAATAGTTTAATGTATTTATATCATAAAACTTAGTAAAGGATCACAATAACACATGGTATGCATATTATACAGTGGGCATATACAGGCGCATACCCAGGGGGGTGCACCGGGTGCAAGTTCACCCCCCCCCCCCCCAGATTGCCCAAAAATGAGGTTATTTTACCAAAAAATTCAAAACCAAATTAGCGCTACGCGTGATTTTGATGCAATTTAGGTCCGTTTTTGCTTTTTACCATATAATAGCACTATTATGGCCTAAATTGTACTTAATATACAGTTTTGTTCACCCAATATTTATTTTCTATATAAAAACCTTGCTGTGCACCCCAAGCTTATTATCCTGGGTACGCGCCTGGTCATATATACTTATCACTTCTCCTTCTTACGGTAGTTTTCTTGACATTGACATTTCTTGAATTGGATGTGCATAATTAAAAGCTGTTATTGTCATCAGTTAATTAAATTATTAAACTATTCATAACATATGACTGATCAACCCACGCATACATAATATTTTAATAAGCTTTAAAAGCTGCAGTATTTTGTACGCAGTGGCACAAATTCTTAAATTGTTCAGAAGACCGTGATCCACGTGAAAATAAAGTAGCTAAACAACTTATTACAACTATTTCATTTAATTATACTTCTTATAATAACTTATTGGTGTTTTAGCTATTATGACGCCCGACATTCTGGACCGATTTTAGTCCTCTTTCCCCCAACGTTTTTGCATAATCATAAACCCACTTCTAAACAGACCGCATTCAATCAATGTCAGCAAGTCTTGCCACATTATGAGTACTGCAACATAGAGAATGCATTAATTTAGCAGCGTTTTATAACACACACACGTTCAATTATTGCGAAGCTGAATGTTGAACAATGAAAGCCATTA
The DNA here is from genome assembly GCA_034694085.1 of Pogonognathellus longicornis. Lineage (NCBI taxonomy): Eukaryota > Metazoa > Arthropoda > Collembola > Entomobryomorpha > Tomoceridae > Pogonognathellus > Pogonognathellus longicornis. The sequence goes on along the minus strand of JAQFYB010003068.1, from coordinate 18,285 downwards.
AAGGCATAAAATCATTCCTGGTACTTTTAATCGTGCATCTAAAACGTCCAATCTACCTGCGGATGAAATTACAGCTCACGGTTACGACATATTACTCATTTCACCGTTTTTTCACTCATTTCGCTATAGCTTATGAACAGAAACTTGGATTTCCATCAGTTGGATAATTTTGGATAGCTGTATATTGTACTTTTAATTTAAACAACTTAATCTTTTTCGAAAATGTGGTTACTTCAAAGTTACTACACCTTTAACATTACAAAATTTTAAAACTGTTATAACTTTTGAAGTTTCATTTTGAAGTTGTAATTTAAGTGGTATAAATTAAATGTACAATACACCGCTATTCAGAATTATCAAAATTATTGCAATCCGATTTTCTGTGCCAAAGTTATAGCGAAATGTTATACACATTTCACCGTTTGGTTTTCATTTATCAAATCAGTTTGTGCATCCCTCAAACAATCATATCATGTATCTTAATGCATACTCAGAAAAATACTGTGGCCCGCTATACAAAAAAATTTGCTACACAACGATATTTTATATAAGTTCATATAAAAATGTAAATGTCACGGTCACTTAGCAGAAATCTAAGCTGATACCTGACTGGGCTATTAATTATAATACAAATAATGATGCAAATCATCAAAAATGAAGATTTGTGGATGGTAGACAAGTCTACATTTCTCCTTTTCAGTAGTGTTAGACACTTTATATATGCACGAAAGGTATGAGACAGTACAAATGCAAATTTAACCGATGGTAAGCTGAGCAAAACTCCTGCATAATTTGTGGAAATAAACACTTGAGTGTCATTTGGTAAAAACTCAAAACATAATTATCATTTGTTATATATTGGGAAAGTTGCATTGCTAAATATCGAGGCAATATAAGAAGTACAGAATATATGCGTTTCTGTTTGGAAGAAGTTTATCTCACCTACTAAAATGTTAATAATAATATACCCTACAGTAATATGCAAAACAACGTATTAGAAGGAAATCGATAATTAGAAAATGTTGTACTTTCTGTGCTTTGTATATAAATATCAACACAGTATTTGAAGCCATGCAATGTTACCCAGTGGCTCCGGAACCTATATTGAAGTGGGTGGACGGGTGGGCGGGTGGGCAATGCTAATAATCTACCTAGACTTCCATGGTATAAGTGCATGAAGAAAATTGTGTAGATATTTATGTGGATAGTTCATGCGATTTTCAACAAACTATATATTAAGTGAAAGAATTCAATGTATCCTAGCAGTTTGGTATTCCACAACGTACTATCATATAAAGTTGCTAAAATTATAGGTGGGCATGCCAATGTACTGCCCACCCTGACAATTGTCAGGGTGGACATTGCCCACCCTGCCCACCCGGTTGCGGAGCCTATGATGTTACCCAAACACACTATGAAGAACTCATACTCTTTTAGTTTGGTAATTGCCAAGATTACCGTACATGGCTTAAACCATTTAACTTTCCACGAGCCGTGCGTAGTATTGGTATTTCAACTACACCGGCCCATATTTTCTGAAGTATCCCCAAAACGACTGATCTGACAGACAGACTCAACCTGTTCATGAGACCTCCACACTAGGGGTCTAAAATGATGAAACGTGAGGGCATGATAAAAAAATCATAGTAGAAAGTGATATTGTCATTTTCGTTCCTGTGATAATTGTATGTTCGTATGAACGGTGTAAAATTGTGATAATATAAACCATAGTCACGTTTTAGAATATTTTAATAGTCAGCTATTTACTAGACTGTAGACTGGATGAACAGTTAATGGCAAATGAATCTTAGCACTTGCGGTTGTTTTCTATATGTGCCTATAAGCTCATTAACAGCTATGGATTAATACATAACTTAGTCAAGGATTATAGTGACACAAACATGGACAGTAGTCTTATAGATTTATGTATTCTCCTTATTAAACTGGATTTCTTAGCATTGACATTTCTTGATTTGGATATGTACATATTTAAAAGCTGCTATTGTCATTAAGATTATTTATTTATTGCAAACATGCCTGATCTACCCACGCTATATTAATACATGTATAGTGTGTCACAGTGTTACTATACTTTATAAGCTGGAGCATTTTGTACCGCAGTGGCACAAATGTTTAAATTGTTCAGAAGTATACCGCGATCTTTGTGGAAATAAAATCTAGCCAAACAAACAATAAGCACAATATTAAAATTATTTTATTCATTTCGACTTTCTTATAATAACTTCTATTTTAGCTTTTTAACGATTTCAAAAAGTAGATCCATATTTAAGTATAATACTTTACTCAAAATATTCACTAAATCAAAATAAATTTTAGTACGCATTCAAATCCACTGTGTTAATTTAATTTTGTTTTTAGTTACACTTTAGTAAATCTAATTAAATTTTCTTTGATCATTTAATTTACAATTAGCATTATAAAAAATGGTGGAAGCCAAAACGTTTTTCGCCAATAATATTAAAACTGCTGTGAAAGGAAATTGGAGAACTCCGTTGGGATACTTTGGCATTTACATCAGTATTATGTCACATTTGGGAATACTTCCTTATGTGTGGGATAAAAAGAATTCTCAGCTGAAATATTCCCAAAAAATTGGACAACATTGGCGCATGAAAATTTTATTGGGCTTCAAATGTTGTCAATTGATTTACCTTCTATTCGTTTTCAAGCTGCTAATGGACAACCCTGACACAACGTTGCATAGATACGTTGTGACGTTCCTCGTATTTTCACAATATGTATTACATGCGACTTGCAGTTACGGTGGGGTTACGAAGGGAAGGAACATGGCAGAATTATTTAATCGGATCATTTGTGACGACACAATGTTTCAAGGTTTAGAAATAATTATGTGTATTATTTTTTGTCTAAATATCATATTATTGTGAAGAAGCAAAAAAATAATCTTCATCTGCTTATCTTGTGTAGGTCATAATATTGAGTCGGATGAAAAATCAGTACACAAGCATTTACGCATAGAAAAATTTCTTCTGAAATATTTTTTGCCTTTTCTTACAATCGTGGATGTAGCAGCCATAATAACGTTGCCGATTTCTGCCCCTGGAGTGCATTTTGTAGGAGTGTTATTGTTTCCCAAACCAACAAGCTTACAAATGAGGGTTGCTCGTATATCACTTCTTGCCTTTGAAACGTTCATCAATTGTTGGTCAATCATACCGCTAATCTACTTGCTGTTTCACGTTCTTATGTTTTATAACCGAATCCCAATTTGGTTTTCATATGCCAGGTAAATTGATACAAATAATTACAATGATAAAACATTAAGGAGTGTGTGTAAATTCCACCTGATATTTTGAGCCCTTTTTGAACCCAGTTCACTACAAATTGTTTGAAAATTAATAAACCCCCTTCTGCGCAGGCGTAATTACATTAATAACAAACAATTTTCATACGTGATTGGTTTTATAACATTTAAAATGCATTAATTTAACAACCTTTTATCAAATGTACATCCATAGTTATGGTAAAACTGAATATATTTCGACTAATACATTATTCATGAAAAATGAAAAAAATGCAAGAGAATGTCACACACTATAACTAGAAAGATGAATTTATTAGAAATTCGAAATTCACGAGGTTTAAACGTTTTTGCAAAACTTCTGTTTGGGCTTATAAGAGGTTGTGAGTTTATATAATTGGGCGTTTCATTGTTGTCCGGGATTTAATAGTTGCGCATCAATTATCACATATATAGTTGTGACAATTATATTTAATACTCTGTACGTTTAAATCATGTTTTCCCGTACCCACTACCCACATATCACGTACTCCTAAGATTGCGGACATCATTTATGCATGCTCCCTTATAAGTAGTGTCAACTGTCAACTAATTGTACTTTAAACAAATGGTATTTCATTCCGTCCGTCCGTCTGTCTGTCTGTTGTGTAGATTCTCTTACACTAGTAGTTGACACTACTTTATTATGTCTATTTGTAATAGTTTAATATTATACTTAATTAGGCCAGATTTTAATGTTAGTTTGACATCATTGTTGCCCGAAATCAGATAGTATGAAATATTGACATTAACGCATACTCTTTTAATCCATCTATAGATCAATTACGGACTTTGACGCGAAAATTGAAGTTTTTAGGCGAATGGAACTATTCATGGGCTTTTTCAACCGTTCGCTCCATGTGTCATCCATTCCTATGTGTATAATAAGCTGTGCCGCGATGGCCACTACGTGCCTGTTTGCATTCATAAAATCCGGCCCTGAAACACCGCGTTCTTTGAAAATGGCTTATTTACAAAGAGCCTTGGCTTGTCAATTAGCAATGTCAGCATCGTTGACGGGTGCAGGCAATTGTTGGTTTAACTCCGAAGGATTATTGGACGAAATGAAACAAACACATGAAAAGTCGAAAATGATTGTCAAACAGCTAGAAGGTATGAGACCGTTCGGTGTTAAATATGGACCTTTGAGGGCTGTAGAATTCCAGCATGTCTTTGATTTTAACGACGCAGTCTTTAACAATGTAATAACCCTTCTGCTGTGGTGATGTACTGCACCTACTACTTAACAAGGTGCAGTGATATTAGTGTGAGATGAACTACACTATTAAATGTCACTATGGTATGAAATGTGGAAATACAATCAATGTCACTGGATTATTAACATTTGCCCTTTCAATGTTTTGGGGGCGTTTGTGTTAGTAGGAGTGTATGTAAATGTCATTCATTAATGTTCATATCATAAATATTGCTCAAGTCATAAAAATCATTTCCAATAGCTTTCATAACCTGACCGTAGTCACCGTAGGTTCGACTCAATCAGAGACATCTCCTCATACAAGAAAATAGTCATACAAGTAAACACCGTAAATGTATAATAAACTGTCTGAAGTGATTGATTTGGTAGGTAGTCATAATCAGGAGAGTAGCCAGAAATATAATTAGTGGGGGTACAACAGGGTTGTATACAGAATTGTTGTAGTGGGAGGGCCATATTCTAATGTAAGTCTGTAATAGCGCGTGCAAATGGACTTAATTGGGTCAACCTAAATGCGTAATGTGTAAAATTGGCGAGTTATGCTAATTTTATTCAAATGTTATAACTTTGTAGGCAAAATTATCAAATTGAGACATATTATATGTATATCTGCATCCTGGCTAGTCCCTAACTGACGTATACCCCAGCATTCCCACGCGGGTAGGGCCCCGAGAGGTAGGGGGCCCACAAACGACAAAAAAGTTGCTAAACTTTAATATATTTTTAAATGACGCGATTTTGTTGCAATTTTTATTGATTTTGACCTTTTGATAAATTTTATACGCGGTATTTCGATGCAATTTCAATTGATTTGGACCTAAATTTGCTAAAAAATTTGCGCTACGCGAGATTTTGCCGATGATTTATTTATTAAGGGGCCCAAAGCGGTTTTGAGGGGTAGGGGCCCCAAAATGTACGGTTAGGCACTGATTACTGGCTACGTGACTGATTACAATAATACAATTATTGAATCGGCGCCAACATAAATTATGTTATGCGCCAAGTAAATAATTGATACTCATTGTCGGATCAACCTATCGTTCCAGCTGAAGGGCAGAATGCAGCTCTATGTTAATTGAGAGATTGGGAAGTATGATTGTAAATTCTCCTTTGGATTGAATTCCTGTATGCGAATGCAACTTCTACGAATTCACGAAAGTTAATATGGAAAAGCTAATACCAATGGATAATGCTAAGAAAAAGAGGGAGAGAAAAAGAGTTTGCTGAACAAAATAACGTGATAATGTGTCAGGTGCGGAATATTCGAAACATTCCATCCTTAAATGTTTGGCTCTCGGTGATTTTTTTCTATTGCCACCGTGCGGGATAATTGAAAACTTTCCCATCCTAAAGGCTTGGGACTTGCTGTGTGGGTTATTTTAAATTGCATTCAAAGCATTGTATTCCAAAGAGCTGTTTTGAGTGCACGAAATTCGTCAAATTGTATGATGTAGGTTGTATTTTACTTTCGTTTCTGCTAAAATTGGCTCAATTTTGCAATTTGGTTCTGAATTTGCTTACGCTGTATTATATTTATATTAGAAAATTAGCTTTACAGCATAAATATATATATATAGTTCATGATCTAAAATTTTAATCCAATCGGTGAGGGTCAATTTTCCAGCTTTATTAGAACTTTTGACAATTTTGACTCATTTTTGCGTATATCGCTGAACAGTTGGAAAATTCATTTTCACCGATTGGAATGAAGCGTGAGGTCTAAAAATGGCAGAGGCTAAACTACGATGGTGCTAGGTGGTGCGTTGACCCAGGGCCCACAGGTCATAGGGGCCCCCAAAAGAAGAATATTTAATACAAGAGAGATTATTTTGTCCCAAAACTGCAAAAATATCTTAACAATTTTCGCGCTACGCGCGAATGTGATGTACATTACATTGTTTTTCACACAAAAATTGGTTGTTGCGTAGGGGCCCCCAACTTATAGTTACGCCAGTGAATGTACGGTCACATAAATCTACGACAATAGACATTAACGCTATCTAAACGCTATATAGATTTATTGCCTCTTTATAGGAAAGGGCCCACTGAAGCGAAAATGATGATTTTGAACCAGGGCCCACTGAACCCAGGATAGCCACTGAAAAATGGGAAAACTTGAGAGTATAATAACAAAATCATAGTATAAAGTATAAAGTGATATTTAATTTTCAATAAGATGACATATTCGAGCCGATTCTGCTCGATTCGGTTCTAGCAGATTCGAAAGGATTTTTTACACAAATGTCCAATTCGAATATTAAGTTTTCGAGCCGAATTCGAGCCAAAACTTTATTACCGTCGAGTAATTCGAATTCTTGATACCCAAAATAAGTTAATGTGGGTAAGGTACTTAAATGAGATAACTTAAAATGGATATTAGTTTCACAACTAGAATAAAATATTTTAGTGGAGTATAAGTTCCACTTGAAGGATTTTTTCATATTACATATATGAATAATTCAATAGTCTCACTTATTTACTGAACATGGACAAACGATTAATGGCAAATGAACCATACCAAAATACGACTGCTGCATGTAGATACTGAAGCACATTATCGTAAATATTTTAATGTATTGTTGCTTAAAATATTGTTAAGGATTACGATAACACATAAATCATTAAACAGTGTATGGTCATAATATAGACTTATGATTTCTCCTTACGCTTGTATTCTTCACATTAACATTTCTAGATTCGGATTTGGAGGTGCATAATTAAAAGTTGTTATTGTCATCGGTTATTAAGGTTATTAAATTACTCATAACATTGATGATCAACCCTCGCATACACAATGCGTTAATAAGCTTTAAAAGTTGCAGCATTTTGTAGGTACCGCAGTGCAGTGGCACAAATGTTTAACTTGTTCAAAATACCGTGATTGCGTGGACTTTGTGGAAATAAAATAACCAAAAAATAGCTTTACTTATTACAATTACTTTATTTAATTCGAATTTCTTATAATAACTGATTCGTGTTTTAGCTATTATTATAAAAGACGGAGGTAGTCCAAATCCCTTTGTCAATAATACAGAGATTTATCTTTATAATAATTTTGGGCCGTTTTTGGACCCCTTCCTCGCAATATGTTTGAAAAATCATTAACCCACTTCATAACACACCGCATTCAATCAATATCAACCAATCTTAGCACATGATGAGTACCATTACATTGATAATGCATGGATTTAGCAGCATTTATAAAATGCAAACATGCATTTATGGTAAAACTGAATGTGAAATGTCACTATTATTAGTAAACTCCCCTTACAACGGGGTCGGGTTGTTTGTGTTAATATCAGTCTGTTAAAATATCATTATTTTTCATATCACAAATACCGTTTAAATCATAAAAACTCATTTGCAGGAGCTTTCATACCACAAGGTCCGAGTCTATACTACTTAATCATGCAGAGCCATCCTTCCATATATAAATAATAAATATATAGCTTTGCAAGTAAACACCATCAATTTTATAATAAAGTGTCTGATGTTCTCTCATTGCGCTCAGTACACGCAGTTTTAATAAAAAGACGATTTTCAATTGAAATAATTTCACTTCGGTAATAAATAGCATAATATTATGCAATATGCATTCAATACTATTTTTTGTTTTACACATAACTCGAATATAAGTTGTGGTTCATACTCGAGAATTTAGAATACACCCTATGACCACGGCCGAAAGGTCTGTGCACTCCTATGTGGTGGGAGAAGTGTGCATAACTCAAAAATTATGTAAAATCAATAGGTGGCAGCATGATCTACTAACTAAGCCCAATTTTACTATCTTTTGCATGTAAATCTAATTATTAATAGTTAATTTTTTAGTTTAATCCGTACAATTCGAACAAAATTTGAGTTGTACAACCAATAACGTAACAAGGCATTTTGTAGTCATTAAAATACGTTAGAAATTTACTGAGAAGATACTTCATTTACTTTTAAACACAAAAATAATATTCTCGATGATGTTTTATGGCTGTACTTTACATTGCTTCGCTCCAATAATTTAAAGTTGCAGCAGATTTGGGTGTAATAGTCGGCAGCGATTTTATATCATTTTGTGTCTTCAAACTTTTTGGCTTTGAGATACGGACAATACGGAGTGCTCAGACCTGTATAAACGGCCGTGCTATGACCATACATTGGCGTCTCAATACTAAGCATTACCTGGTAAGTAGTGACATTCACTTTCTCCATACATGTTTTATCCGCACTAAATTATTTTTACCATCCATAACGTTTATATTCAATTTTGGGTGCATGGATATTTTCCTTCAACACATCATTGAACGCTTGAACAATGTCAATACTTTCTTATCAATCCTCCATGCATTCTCAAGATTTCATTAGTCACACCACACGGTGTTTGCGCTCGGATTTGTAATTGTTTTGAGGTAGTTGATCAATTTTAACTATTAAAGATTTTCTTATGCCAATATAGTTTTTGTTAAATATTAGTAATTGGTGAGTTGTATCTGTGGGTGAGGGACGTGTCCGTAAATTGTTACTTTGCTTCGCTTAATAATTAGCATGAAATAGTTAGTAGTAAATATTAGTAATAAAAAAATGCGTAATGAAGGACTTAATGTTTTACTAATTATTTATCAGTTCACTTTTGAAAGCTTCGTTCAAATGTTATAAAATTGGCCATTTAAAAACTATTCAATATATTAGCATCCAAACAATTCAGAAGCGAATCAATTATTTTAGTTTGAAATTATAATCCATTCTACGGTTTTTCATAATATTTCTTGCTTTTTATTTTCTGAATTTGGAGACTACACATTTGCATAATTATATTTCAATTCTTTGCATTTCCGTCCAGGACTTCGTGATATTTTGGGGGCACCGTTTGACAAACATCATTTGCCACTCTAGCAGACCATTCAGTGCCTTCGGAAAAATATTTTACTCTGATATTACACTTTTTTTTATTTAAATTTTCATATTCTTAAAATTTGAAAATCGACTAGTGAAGAAAGGCAAAATAGTTTGCATATTGTCAATAGTATTTAAAAAATAATCATTGGGTTGTATTAAAATTAATTATTACATAATTTTCAGATATCTTCAAAATAGTAATTATAATAGACTTATTTCAATGAAAAAATTTAAAACTCGAATTTTACAATCATAACCAAAATGTATAACTCTCTCCACCAAGTTTCCCTAGACGTTATAACATTTAATCCCGACATAGGCTTATTTCGAAAAATACCTTCAGCTCAGAGAGGCTGCTTTTCTCTGTATAAATAAGGCTTCATCCAATTTTTTTCAGAATGATCATATGACCGTACCTGTAGTATTTTTTAAAGACATTATTGCTCTCTATTATACGGATAAGTAGCAATGCCAAAAAACAAAATGACATTATTTTATTGCTTATTGGAAACCATTAAACTATATACCTTATTAGTGCGCTTATTAGTTATTAGGGAGTTATTAGCACTCATTTTTCACCATTTGAAAACAGACATACCTATGTTGACATTTATAGATACTTAATATTAAAATTCATAAATGTTAATAACGTAATTATTTTATTACACTTTTCTTTTTTCTAAAAACAAAAAAACATTGAGTATTCCGTATTATGTTGATTCAACGAAAAACCCAATTTAGCAGCATGTAATTATTGCTTGTATTCACTATTTTTACATTTGCAACTAATAATAATGTAGAAGGGTAACTAACTACAGCAAAACTATTTTACGACAGTTTCCAATTCATTATTATAATAGGGGTAATCAACTTTATTTACATACGTGTGTATTTTAGAAAACAATTTGTTTTCAAACTTATTTTTAATGAATGATTATGTTTATATTATTATGTGATTATTAAATATTTATGATATTTAATTTACAGAATAATTTGTCAAAAATTATACAGCATTATAAGTTGATTATGTTATTGTTAGATATATATAACAAATTTCCGAATGAATATTGCTACTATAATTATTAAACTGTGCAACAGTATTATTTTACAAGTTATGATATTTTCAGGACCTTATGCAATGAACTGAATGTAAAATATGTCAATCTTAAATAGATCATTAAAAGATAATGTTGACGCACTGACTTCAAAATGCCGAAACGAATAAACATAGGTTTTAATATTAGTATTTTCTTTCTTAATGCGACAGACACACGTTTTTGTAATAATGCTTGAGTTTTGAGCTTAGTTATAAATTTCTGTGACGCTGTATATACATCTGTTGCGGTAATAATATAAATTGTCATAATAAAAAGACACAGTGGGCAAAGCATCAGAAATCTCAGGTAGGAAATGATCGGTAGGTCGTGCAGATATTTGAGAGAAAACGCTGAAAGCATCGTGGAAATCCACATTACGAGACACACCAGTGGGAAAAATGTAAATAAGAATGATTTGTTGTAATAAATGTTCAGTATTTGTAGTTTCTCGTACCATTTGACTTTGATTTGAATTTTCAGATTTTGGCTGAAACAAAAATTTTGCACAATTTCATTTTTGAAGTACATAAATGACATAAGGTAAATTGTTTCTTATATCGATAACTATTTATTAAAAGTGATACAAAACAAAGAGAAAAAGACATTTAAAGCTTAATTTTATTATTGCATATAATAAGCATTTGAAGAGCGTTTTTTATCCAATTTTCAATATGTATTGTTATTTTGCTAGTTCTCAAAGGGATCATAGCAATTATCCTCGAACAATAAATACAAGCGCATTACCGAGTTAAACCGAACACCGTTTTGGGTACCTAGAACTAAAATAGATTGTTCTCTCGCCACGTACACACTTGAGTGTGCTTGAATACTTATGCTTCTAATAGTTTATTAATGTTTTTATTTGAAGTCAATTGTTTTGGAAACCTACGTGTTGAAAATGTGAATGAATGAGTCGGGTGAAACATATTGTACATTTTGAACTGGAATCGAAAACATCAATGTATTTGGATGTTGTGGTTGGTTTGGATTTGATAGCTATATATATAGTTTTTGGATGGGGAGGATGGCTGTAGATTTTTGGATGGGGAAGATGGCTGTAGATTTTTGGATGGGGAGGATGGCTGTAGATTTTTGGATGGGGAGGATGGCTGTAGATTTTTGGATGGGGAGGATAGCTGTAGATTTTTTGATGGGGAGGATGGGCTGGATTGGCAAATGAAAATTCCATCTCTGCCATACTAGACTAATCTTAAAACCTATTGGCAAAATATACATTATAATAAATTGCAACAAGTTTTGAATATTACCTTAAGACGCGTAACCAAAACGGACACATAAATGTATGGATTTCAATGTTGACAACACTCAAAAAAATGTAATAGGCTACAATTCCCTTTGATACAATTTCAAACGGTACGAAAAGAAGCATGGCTAATTTTGTCAAATTCTGTTGAGGTAAAAGTGTAATCAAGTAAATTTTTGATCGAAATTCATACACAAAAGCTAAGATGTCCATGCACAAACTGGCGGTTATGGAGAACGCATTAAACATCACAATCAACTCTAAGAATAAAGAGTAGTTCCAACAGCTCCAAGTGACACGATTTGTAAAAATTTCTAAAGTGAAACGAACAAACATAATATTGTAATGCTGAAACAACAAAACTTGTTAGGTACAAAAATATAATTATTTTTTAAAAGCGAAGTAATAAACAATTCAGTGATTTAGTTACAACTATGCAGCTGTTGAGTATTACAAAATAAAAAATATGTTTTCAAGCAAACCATGCCAAGTATTATACTTCAAGTATTTTTTAAAAATTACCTTGCAATTTAGCGTCCAGGGACAGCACTTCGTTACAATATGCTACAATATCGTACTTTTTACAATACACATTTTTGGAATATACAAAAGCCCATAAATGGAAACCGATGCAAATTATGAAAATAATGAGTTCAGAATAATTATTAGATTTTTGAATAATTTTTTCGTAAGAAAATCGTAGTATTAAAAAAACAGAAGAACATGCTAGTAGCCAATGTGCTATTTTCCATCCTACTATTTGCCACTGATTGTTTCCGACGAAAATTTTTTGATTTTTAGAATCCCAACAAAACGGTGAAATTTTTAATAAAGCTCCCAAATTAATCAGCACTCCAAAGTATTTTAATGTCTTATTAGATATCATGTTCCACAAATATGTACTGTCTTTGTTATGTGAGTGTTTCAGAAAGCGATAACTTCGAGTTTACATCAAGCTAGAGAAATGCATTGTACTTTTTACTGCGAAGATTGAAGAGAGTAAACATTTTAAAAATGCAAAGTTCATTGCAAGGCAGGGGCGTATCTAGGTCAAACATTTGGAGGGGGCTTGAGCAAACCTTTGTTGTATAAGTAAAATTATCGCGAGCACCGCGAAAATTTTTCTCCAAATTTGCGCAAATTCAGGTTAAAATCAATGTAAATTGCAAATCATTGCGCGTATCGCGAAAAACTTGAAAAATTTTGGCCAAAATTTTGCACATTTAGGTAAGTATGAATGGAAGTTGCAATCATTTCGCGCGTAGCGCTTTTTAGCATTTTTATGGCGAAAATAACCTCTTTTTTGGGTTGTTTGGAAAAAGCTTATTTTATCTAGTGTACAGCCCAGAAATTTGGAGGGGGCTTCAGCCCCCTAAGCCCCCCTAAATACGCCACTGTTGCAAAGTGCAACTGTAAAAAATTGATCGATACAAATCATGTCGATCATGCTATATATCGATCGACATTTTACAGTGTTTTAATTACACTCTTCGTAGCTAATTGGTGGTGCTAGCAAAATCGAGTGCAATTCTTTCTAATTCAGCACCCACGTTACACTAACAATAAGATTTTTTTGCGAGTTTGTTTAATATACAGGGATTTGCGTAGCTAGTGTGCCAGTGCCAGCTATTTACCAGTGTGCTGCCTTACAGGCAGTGTAGAATATCAACCCTTATACAGCAATCGAAATGTCAAAGGAATTCACATTGATTTGACAATTAATTTGTTCATTTAATTGCACAATTTTGTGTGTTTTAGTAACCTTTGAAAAAGTCTGGCAAATTATACCTTTTTGACTAATAAAAAATTTAGGAATGAAATTTAGATGCAGTGAAGCACAAAGATTGATGAAACGAATATCTAAGTGAAAAACAAATGCGAAGTCGATCTGCCAGATATACAGATACAAATGTATTCCTTCGCGCTGCAACGCTTGCGCGCTTATTAGTTAAATATCTGATATGAACCGATTTTGATGAAATTGATTTTTTGGGAATTGAAAAATATAGGGATTTTCAAAAAAAACATTGAAATTTTTTGACGCATTCCTTCGAGTTGGCTCATTCTGCGTCGTACAGTTTTACAATTGCCATCTCAAGTTAGTGCTTCGAAAGACAGTCGACATAATGGTTTAAATTTATGTTTACTTTTGGAGGCACCCTAATCAAAGGTAAGACACCACGATTACTCATTTCAACAACCACGAAGATTTTCATGTAAATATTTTCTCTTTTTTATGAACATAATTCTCCGTACGCATCAAACAATCGTCTCTCCTATGAGCAACCGATGAAAAAGAGCCTTATTCAATAATAGGGTAGATTCGACCCGATTTCCTTAAAGGCGACCTTAGTAAAGTTTCTGGAAATTAGATTTTCGGTTTTGCCCTTGCAAGACTACTAGTAATTTAAGCTTGTGTTTATTGTGCTTTTATACTTTACTTATGCATGTCATCTTTCTGATCTGATGGTCCGAGTCAAAATGATTTAGACATGTATGGGCGCCCATGGGTTCATAGATGTTGGACCATACTCGCCCAAGCCATTCACTGACTCACTCAATTCCAACACACTAAAAAGCACTGGCGTAGCCAAGGGGGCAAGGAGGCAATTGCTCCCCTCTGAAACACGGAAAAAAAGGTTATTTCACCCATGTTTTTTGTTTACAACGTCTTACCCTGAATTGTTTAAAATTTTGTGACGGACTGAGCGGAGTCACATGGATTTATGTAAATATTGTTTATTTGTTGTTTGGTTATTAAGGTGTGGTATACACTTGAATTTGCACTAACTGAGGCTTACTGGGGACATTCTAGGGAAAATTGCAGCAATATTTAGGAATACAAGACAATCCAGAGCGCTTGGAAATTATAATTCGAAATTTCGAAATTTGAATGCTAGTGATTTCAATTTTAAAAGTGTGGGGAAAATACATGAAGAATAAAGGAATTGATTCGTAGACCCGCGTCTACGATCAAATTTGCTAAAAGGCCTACAAACATGATATTCTCTTCGGAATTTTTTCCTACTTTTTATGAACTCTTTCATCAGTTTTGAAACTTTTTCAAAATTGATTGCGAGACGATAAAATTGATTTATCGTCGCACAAAGACTTTCAGGCTTAAATTCATGGTATTTTTTTAGCAATCGAGTTTGGTATGTATAAGTTATGACTGAATCTTTTCCACAGTTCAGAGTGTGATCGGGCACAGGTTCTCCTTATAAGTGACTGTGACTGCCTTCACATCTCTATGACTCTCCTATTTATACTAATTGGTTGCTACCATTCTCTCTCCTGATTGGCTGTTCCCAATTTCTCTCCTGATTGGTTGTTTCCAATCATTACAATATTTTACGTTAACTCTGATCCTTTATCTCTTATATGTTACCTCATATTTGTTACCTCATATATGTTACCTCCGGGAGTTACTATATTTCTTACATTGTGGAAAGGGACACAGAAGTTTCCTTGTTTCCAGCAATAGTATTTGTAATGCTGTGGACAAAAAATTTAAACCTTTTTGTCTGTTAGCTATATCATTGGTTAGGTGGCCGGTGATGAGTGGTGCTTTGCACAGGAAATTCATAGATTATAACAGAAATAATGCATTATTTCCAGGAAATGTCATAGAGCGAATCGTGGAAGTTGAAATTATCATATCATAAATAAGGCTAAACTTATAAACATCATTTCAATGACAACAAGCGCAGCCTTATAAACATACAGTGTACATTTGAATTAACAAACATTACTTTTATCTTTATAATTAGTAGAATTATCTTAAATAATTTATAAAATTGGTCGTTTACATGATTTTTTGTTTAATTTTGTCGCTATTTAATGAAACACAACAGAATAATATTTAACATTTAGTATGTACAAGATCATTTGATAAATTAATATAAATGAGAAGTATTGTATGGCGTGTGTAAAACGTTTAAACTTGATAGCTATACTTTTTTATCATAAGCTCATGTTGATATCAAATATATTGTCGTCTATGAATGGAAAGTCAGCATTATATTTGTTGGCACTCATATTTTTAAAGTAAAAGTAGTAACAAAATGTCAAATGTCAACCAATAAAAAGTCTAACAGCGCCTTTTAATTCATCAAAGACGGAAAGACGGTTAACAATAATAATTTCATGTATTTATTTCTTAGCTGTTTTGAGACTGCTATTTACTAATATAATTGAGGAGGCAAGGCTATATAGTTCGACTGACCCTATTGGTATGGTTGTTTAAGTTCTATCGCCATAGTCCACATTAAATTATTCATTGTGCGTGTTGATGACCTGATGAGCTAAAACATACCTTAAGCTTAGCCGAACACAAGCCGTAACTTCATAAAATCAAGGAGTGAGAGATAAGGTAATATGGAGTATAAGTTTTTTCAGAGGCATAGAGATTCAATTAATATAAATTTCATTCTCATAATAATTATTTTAAATATCATAAAAAGTCAGTAGATCACATAATACGCAGTTGCTCATTGTCAGATTTTTTTGAAAAAGCAATAATTTCATATAATATAAAATGTCAATTATGTTAGGTTAAATACTGGTCTCTAGCCTAAGGAAATGAAAGGAATAATCAAGATATTACCAAAATAATTTTTATTTTCACCACCACCTTTAATGCAAACGTACATTAAATTTGGAAAATGGATTTACACGGATTTATATATATATATATATATATATATCAATCAAGATAGAACATTTTGAATGCTAGTATTAAATATCTATAATGAATTAGGTCCACATTGTACATTGTGTGAAGTGGGTAATAAAATTTTCAGATTTTATAAAACGATTGATAAAATTCAAAAATGTATGATTACAAAAATTGTCATTTCAAAACTATGGGCATTGTTGTAATGTAATTGTGTTCTAAGAAACATGTCCGTCCGACCCTATGGCCGTTACGGCCCTGAGTGAAACAAGCTTAATATTTACAGTAGCACAATCGATTTTGTTGAGGTCAATATTTCTGTATAATAACTTGCTGTGGTGATATCAGCACTAACATAATATCCACATGTATTGTGTAGCTTTTTGTAATTTAGATGCAGGTATCAACCAACAACTGTTCATTCAACTAAAAATATTATCACATCAAATTGCAATGTTAAATAAATCGCCCATAATTCCCAATCCAATTATTATTAATATAGAACCAGATTTAGAAATTCCACAGTCGTTCAAATATTACAATTTTCCTACGGTTTTCAAATGCTGCATCAACGTTTGTTATTACTCATGTCTCATCCCTTTTAAATTGCATTATGATTGTACTATTAAACAGTTCGTGGTTAAGTGCAACTCCATTCAAAAGGTATATTATTTTATTATTTCAAAATATTTCTACCCTTAAAGCATTTTAAAAATTTTAAAGTTTGTTTCGTTTAATTGTAAATAAATGAACTGGTTTCTAGATTTTGTGTGCAATCGTTCATTTTGTGATTGTTTTATGGAGTCTGATATTACAAATTGAAGAGCTCGCAGAGCGTCTGAAGGATGATTCGTCTAAAGTGTACGATATTACAGCATTATTTTCATGGACCTTGTACATTTTATCGTTTTTTCATGTCGGCTGGAAACAGAAACAACAGATTTGTAATCTTATGAATCTGACTCCAATTGATCCGAATTCTTCGAAAAGATGTACCGGGGTATGTATAACGTTTTCACAAATTCCGTCTCAATTGTTTGCATGCATATTTTTGTTTGTATTTTTATATTTACATTAGTGAACTAATTTTTACTCGTTTACGTTTATGCAGATGGCTTTGAAAACTTTTACTGTAATTGGATTGTTTTTCATTTTGAGTACACTGAGGGTTTTGCCGGTGACAAAGACTGAGTTTTTTGAGCAAGGAGTTATTGAAACCATATTGTACCGTACACACATAATAGATCAACAGAAAGAGTCAGCACGACTATCATTCTTCTCGTTAATTCGACCAATAGAGATAATTATAGAATTCGTATCATATGGAACAAACGCATTGGCACATTTCTTTTGCATTTGTGCAACATACGCCATTTATGTGAGTGTTAATGAGCCTAATCCGGCGATAATTAGGGTAGAATTGTATACAGGGCAGTATGGCGTTTTACGATTTTCCAAAAAGACATGGGAAAGATCGAAGTGATAGCTATGATCATTTCACAATAACAGTATCGTTCGTCTGCTTTACCTTCTTTTAAAAATTTGGCCCACAGTGGTTGGGTAGTAGAAGGGCTGGCTAGGGGATTTTCAGACCGTGCATTTCAATAGAAATTCCTTACTACACAAGTACACAGTTCAAGACCAAAAGCCATGCACTTACAATTATACAACAATACAAATCTTTAGCGCTAATCTAGAATCAATACGGATATACATAGCAGGTTTGTTGCTACGAAATCAAGTCATAGTTCAAGGTTCAAGGTTCGGTTTTATTAACGTGTCATTTATAGCCATTTGCATGAACAGTCATTATCTGTGTAACAA